>PVJO010011575.1:0-59188 GCA_004026905.1 Hystrix cristata | reverse complement strand
GAATGCATATTGGAATCATTGCTTTCCTGGAATAGAAGCAATAGTTTAAAAGTTTAACTATGTATCTCACATTATGGAAACAGGCATTGAATCATTATGTTGCTCAGGTTTATGTACAAAGGAACTAGAGCCTGAAAATTTTGAGAGTGCAGTTCTAGATATATTAGTCAGGATTCTGAAACAGAGAGAGGGAGAGAGAAAGAGAGAGAGAGAGAGAGAGAGAGAGAGAGAGAGAGAGAGAGAGAGAGAATGAATAGGATTTGGCTTATGCAAATATGGAAGCCCACAAGGCCTTAAATACTATTTGCAAACTATAAAAACATGAGAGCAGGTAATGCAGTGCGAATCAGAGGTCTAACAACCAGAGGTGCTAGTATCATCCAGGGGCTGGAGAAAATGGATGTCTCAGCCCAAACAATAGAAATTCACCCTCTGCCTTTTTGTTGTGTCCTGGCCTTCAATAGATTGGATTGCATGATGTCCACCCACATTGGATTTAATTCAAATGCTAACCTAGTCTACAAACACACTCACATATACCAAAAATAATGGTCACCAGTTATCTGTTATAGTTTAGCCAAAATTGACATAAAGCTATTGTATTAGTTACCTTTCTAGAGCTGATGGTTTGCAAGAGAAAAGATTTAATACAGGACATTTACAAGTTACAACTTTCACCCATAAGCCAATTGCAGGAAGAGTGCCGAATGTCTATATATGCACTGGAGACCCCCTAAAGATCCAGTCAAGGGCTGGGAGCCCATGGCACTTCCCATGTACGTCCGTGTCTGCACTAAATGGCTGAAGAAATCTTTACTGGGAACAGGGTACAATGCTCCCAGCAGAGATGAAGGCCAGAGCTTCCCTGAAGCAACAGCAGCTATCTTCGAGGACAGCAAGGTCCCAAGCTCTGTCTGCAACAAGGACAGCCCAGTCCCTTTCTGGAGAACCAGTCACAACAGAGCTGCTCCTGGGAAACAGCCGGCCACCATCTTCTGCTCCCGTTCTTTATGTTGTGTCGGCAACAATCCTCAGAGGGATCTTCTATGCCCAGAACCACAACAACTCAGTCTGGGTGTTCCTGCTCAAAATGAGCATATCAATCCACCATAGTTATCATACTGGGTATGGTTAGAAGGGAAGTTGTTGTGTAGGAAAATGAGTACTTAATTGCATCCAAGCTCTATTACTTATGGAGTGTATAAACCCAGTGTACTCACTCAATTCTTTCCCCTCCTTAACACTAGAAATGATATTATATCCACTAAAGCTTTGATGTAAGAATTGGAGTTCATATAAAGTATCTAAGGTGGAGCTAGCACAGAATGTGTCTTGTTAGAACACTTGTTGCCTTTACTGTATGAGATCTCCAGGAAGAGATCAGTAAGAGTTGTAGAAAATGAATGAATCAGATGTTAGCATGAAAATCCCTATAACTTTGCTTGTGTATTCCGGGGTGATGTGTCACTTACATCCACGTGTGAGAGGAAGGGATGGGCAAATTTTGTAGACCATAAGGAAGAGATAGAAAAGCATTTGTATTTCTTTGTGTACTTGATTGTGCCGAAATTACTTTCATGAAGACTTGATTTAACTGATTTTGAGATTCCTAGTAGAAACTATGAACCATTAGGAGCCCACACTGGAAATCAGAAATATTGAGCTTTACTGAAAGATCATCTGCCCCTAGTTTAGAAAACAGAAGATTCTTAAGATAACCTTATAACTTTTTTAATATTTTCTATTATAAGAGATTCTTGCTTTTCAGATCTTTGGGCTTCTTGTCTCTGTTCTACTGGCTTTATAAACAGCCGTGAATTCACAGACACAACCTGCAGCCTATTTGCAAACATGTCTTGGCTGGCAGATTTGCAGGGGGCACACTTACCTCTAACAGTAGGTTGTTTCTTGGACGGCAACTAACTGCACCCCTATTTTTATTAAAGTTAGAATCATTCAGCATTTGCTAATTTTATATTTTGGTATAAACAGATGGAATGAATCATGCACTTCTTTTATATACATAATACAGTATGTTTTAAAATGGCATATTTTAATAGTGGTTTGAAGAGAAAAATGGCCAAAGTGGAGAAAGTATCAGAGAGTGAAATTGGAGATGGAGAAATATAATGATTCAAAAACAATCTACCCAGCATCAGCTATTCCGAAAGAACACATTCACATGGTGATGCTGTATTCATAAGTACATATACTTTATATCTGAAAACCAAGGTGCTGAGAAAGCTGGACAATTAGGCACAGAACATGAACTGAACTCGTGGATGTCAAATTTCTCTAAGGAAGACGTTTTGAAAAGCAGCAATCGCTATTCACAACCCTCAGAAGTAGTCATCAGGCTGCTAGAATAATCGTCACTTAGCCAAAGAAGTGACTAGAATAATTTACTTTGGTATCCAAATTTATTCTCTCAATAATTAATTTTAATACTCCAATTCAGCAGCACATATTCAGTCCAAAAATATGGGGGGAGGGGAGCTTTCCTATGAGTCTTATTCATTTTATTTATCATTGGATGATCCATATTCTGTACTTATTTTAACATTATTTTCAAATACTTTCATCTTTACAGCCAGGTTTCAAATTGATCTGCTTTAGAAAGATTACTAGGGATTTTGAAAGGATATGAACTCTGCCTCCATTAAATCCTTTGGGAAATATTTCGCTAACAGTAAATGATCTTTTCTACTATTTATATTTATATCCACCTCAATGTTAGGCAAAATTGGAGAGGAAGACATGTATAATTTTCTTCAAATGATGTTTTATGCATTTTGCTTTTAATAATATGCTTTCTAGAGGGTAAGAAATACACGGGGAAATATATCACCCCTACTGATAGAAAAATAACTACCTAGCTAGCATTGTTTCCTTTGTAATTTCTTAAAATTATTCTAGAAAAAATAGATATTATGTTTCTAGTTGCAATTTTTGCATAGTTCTGTTTCATTCATTTGATCACAACTTCAAAGATATAATGGTAAATTTATGTCAAAAAGCATCATTACATAAATATAGGATTTGTTGTAAGTATATTTTCAGTAGACATTGAAATAAATCACACATAAAGCATCTGCAGTGGGTACCTTTTTGCTTGCTACATGATAGTATCTAAAGAAACTTATAACAAATACAGACAAATTATTTCTAACCCTACATAATTGTGATATAGTTCTTATGGCTAATACTCCAAGGAAATAAATGTTATTTATTACTCAATTATTACACTAAACTCCTAGACATAACCAATGGTTATTCTAGCTAGACTTCCTTTTTTTTTTCTTTGTCATACTTTCTCCTACCCCAACAACCCCCATGTTCCCCAAACTCTCGGTTAGCATTCAGCACATTTTGAGACATTCATGTAATCAGTTATAGTGAGCAATGTTGGGATCATCTATTCAAAGTATTAACTTTTAAATGCATTGAAAATATAATCATTGTGTATTGAAAATGCACTAATACAAAACAAAAATTGAAGAGATACATTGAAATTTATGTTCACATTGTGATTATCTTTTTATAGCATAGAAAATTAGGTCTTATATGATTGTATTTTTTGACTAAGGAGGGAATGGGGGAGTATGGATATCTGTGTGTGTTTTTATAGTATATCAGTTTGTTCAAATAAAAACTCCAATTACAACATGATCACGCACTGGATTACGACAGGCACAATTTTAACCTGATATTTTAATGACTCACATCAATTTCTTAAGAACCAACAACCAAAGAAACAAAGAAAGGATTAAAAAACAGCCATCCATTTTAGAGCGCCTACAATTGCTATTCCTTTTTCTGATGTACTTTTCTTCCAGATATCATATGATTCCTCAGTTGTGTTTCTGCTTTAATGTCATTTTTGTAGGGCGATTTCCTCTCTCCTATTGCACATACCCCTAAAGACATGCATCTTTTCCTAAGTTTGTACTTTATGTTTCCTCTTATAAATTATCAATAAATTAAATAATATCTACTTGACCTATGCATTTTGTTATCTAAATTGGTACTGTATCATTCAGGTGGATTCCTGAAGACGGGAAAATTCTGTTCTGTTTTGTCTTCTTTATACTCAGTACTTACAGCATCATCTCTCAGCTATTAGGCTATCGATATTTGATGTATGAAATAGTTAATGAATGCTAAGAATTTTTATGGGCTTTGTTGGAGCACTTTTGTATTATTTCATATGTGAGAGATTTTAATAAAGAAAATTTGAATTTGAAGAAGTTGGAGCATGCTTGAAAAAGCATTTTAATTTAAAACTATTGTTTTTAGCTCTTTAAGCATTAATATGAGCATTCTATTTTAACCTTTAATCTCAAGATTTCAAAGGGTGTTAAATGTAAGCACAATTAGAAAGGTGATTAATTGCACAAGACAACTCATCCATTAAAAAGAAGTATTAATAATATCATAGATGGATAGTTTCAGCTACAGAAGAAAGTTATCTTGAAGCCAATTTCTATTGCAGTTTTTAGCAATGGCACCTTCACAATGTATGCTTAGTTTTTGGAGAGGTAGACAGCTCTGGAAACTTCCTTGCTTATGTATAAAACTCTTTGGAATTTTCCCATTATCTCTTTCAGACTAATGGTTAGCATTTTTATCGAGAAAACTCACTTCAACATCTTTAGCATACAGCTAAAAATACAGTATGTGAACTCTAAAAGTCAAAATCAAAACAAAACAAAATATTACTTATGGCTGTTTAAAAAAAGGCAGAGTACATGATATTAGCCTTGTTGAGATGAGGTTAATTATGTTTTCTCATTTTCATTGTCTCAGAACTATTTTTCTTGTTAATGCTTAGTCATTTATCTATCTATCTATCTATCATCTATCTATCTATCTATCTATCTATCTATCTATCTATCTATCTATTTTTGAGACACAGTCTCGCCTTGTGGTTCAGACTGGCCTTGGACTCAAAATGTAGCCCAGGCTGGCCTTGAACTTGTGGCATTCCTCCTGTCTCAGCCTCCAAGTGCTGGGATTACAGGCGTGAGTCAACATGACTAGATTTAGTTATCTATATTCTTAATTGTCCCTTATTCAATAAAAGTATTAATAGGAGAGCTTCTTTTTAATCACTTGGGCTTTATTTTCCTATTTTTTATTTATATTTATTGCAAAGAGAATCATCCTATTACACTACTTGTGTAAATATTTTGTAAAACTTTGTACATAATAAAAACTAAAATAATGTATGTAGAGAAATCCAGAATAAAACAGAAATGTGCAAGAAGGATAGATAAAATAGAGCTTGGGAAAAGGTAAGACAACAAACATATATCAGGGTACATTTTCTCACTGTAGGCCAAAATTTCATTTTCAATGCTTTTTAGAAGTCAAAGCAGGGCCAGGGATTTAGCTCAGTGGCTGGAGTGTTTGTCTTGCAAGCATGAGGCCCTGAGTTCCTGAGTTCAAGTCCCAGTACCAAAAAAAAAAAAAAAAAGTCAAAGCAAAGAGGGATACATAACCAAATTTGTGATGTAGAAAATCTTCATAATAAAAGCTCAATAATTTAGAAAGACAACATCTATGCCTAGCATTGACAGTTCAGAGAAGAAATTTCCCTTTACCAGAAAGAGTCCATTATATTCTAATTAATCCTGTAATTTTAGTAAATACACCAATACATTTCATTGTTGTATTTTTTGATAGAGTAATATGGGCTTATCCCCAAAAGTACATATAGTTAACAGAGTAAGTTAATTGGATGTTTGTCACTGGATTTTTTTTATCCTCCAATCATCAAATCTGGCCCTGCCCTAAGTACTGGAATGGCAACAATAAGTGCCAGATAGTTCTACATTTTCATGGGGCTCACAGCTTACACAGAAAGGGAAACATTAATCATTAAATGATATGAACAATTCATTTTAATATGTTCACAAAGAAAAAATATAGTACGTGCACTTAAGACAACAGGTTCATAATCTAGCCAAAGGGTAGAGGGGTATGTATAATATATGTTAGTCTTGAATATATCTATCTGCCAATTGGCAGTTATATTTAAAAATAGCATATTTCTAACCATTGGAGTGCAAAGTCAATAGGAATTACACTATATAGCCAATTATGTTTCATAAATAGGGACTGGGTTTGGCCAATGCTTTCTAGTCTGTTGATTTATATGATATTCATTTTTCTCATTGTTATTCTTATTTTATATTTGAGATTTTAAAGATACAAGATGAGGTCTTTCTACTTTCCCAAATAAGAGTTTAGTGATATAAAGCTTTCTCATAACTATGGATTTAGCAGAACACTATACATGTTTATGTGGCACTTTACATTGAGTTTAGTTTCTAATTTTCTTTTGATTTCTACTTTCATTCACTTAACTATTTCAAATGTCTAATGTAGCTTACTATCTAACTTTTCCTCTGTTTGACATATAAGCTTTGTAACTGTATTATTGAAAACTGCATTGTATAAAATTATTATTATATATTAAGATTTAATATGCATTGGTAATGCCGTATTCTCATTCTCTCATATTTCTTCCCTTTTATGCCGAAAACTCTTGGTAATCCTAGAAATTCTAGATATTATTTACTCAAATTATGTCAATGTTAGCCACAGAATTATGACACATTGTTGGTGTTCATAAAGAAAATATGTAGCATATTCATATTTTGGATTTACAAGCCCACGTTCACCAAATTGCATCTTGTTTATAATAGTAAGCGGATTTGCAGAATCATTCAAAAGGCCGGAGTGAGTCCCTGATGACTATAGACACTCTCGCCAATTTATTTTGCGTTTGGCATGAGTATCAGAGAGACATAGAGTGCAGAGAGCAAAACCAAGACTCAAATTCCGTATCTGCTAATTTATTATTCTGTGGCTTTGAGGAAATTAACATGTATCTTTCATCAAGCGAGTACACTTTTTATTTCACAAGTTTATTGTGAAGGACAAATGAGAGAACAAAAAACAGCACAAGGCAAAGCAGAAATATCTTGTAAAATACGATTCTCTGTCTAAAATTGATAACATTAATTTAGCACGACGGTTTGTGGTCTGAGATCAGACCTAACAGCATAGCCGAGATTATTATCAGTGTAGATCAGATATACTAGACCGAGGATGATTAATGTATTTCAGTTCAGGGCTAATGCTGTTCTGCACTAGGAACCAAGGATGAAGGCCAAGCACATATTTTAATTATATCACAATATGATAATAAGCATGAGCAGATAATATCTGCCAATCGGTATTGAACATACAGCATGACAAAATATTTATGCACTTTGTCAAGACTTTGGAGTTGATAGGCATATGTAGACTGCCTGGTGGTACAAGCATTATTTGATTTAAGAAGTTAAAAACAGAAAAGACCAAAAATAGACAAATCTATTTTCATATTATTCAGTGGAAAAGGAAATGAGAGCCAAGTAAGCCATATCAAGAGTTTTAAAAGGGACCAATTTGGACAATGAGCAAATAGAACACGAACAAGTTACAGTGTGATATATCAGGTATTTACACCAAATATTTATAAGTAACTAAACAGCACACACACACGCACACACACACACACACAACACGTACACACACAATGTATTAAAGAAAACACTTGAATCAAAGTAAAGGTTTAAAGAAAATGAATTAGATTTCAAAATATCCCCCAGAAAAAGCACCAAGCATAGATAATTTTATATTAACCAGACTTTCAAACAAGAAATTTCATACTCTCTAGACGTTATGGTCTGAGATCAGACCCGAAAGCACAAATGAGATTATTACAGAAAATCAGAAAGCTTCTCAGCTAAATTAGTGGAACTAACTGAACATTATCACCCAACAGCTGGTAGGAGAACAATGTGAAAACGAAAATTAGGAATATTGCTTTCCTTTGAAATTTATTAAATTTTTTGTAAATAGTGAACACAACTAGCCTTAGTTCGCTATGCACCCGCTACTTTGCTCAGTTCGAGCCCTCCCTACTGAGGCTGCAAATAGACTAGAGTCACACAGTGGCGTTGGCTGATATGGCCCTCGAAGCAGCCGGACATCGATGGCACTGGGAACTTTTGGGTAAGTTCTTGGATACTGCTTTGGAAATTCACTCCTTTTCCCCCAAAAGGCTTATAAATAGTAGAATTCCGTGTGTGCCAAGATCTTTAAAACTGTTGGGATCACTGTATGTTGTTTTACACCTTCACTAATTCATATAATTGTCTTCTATCTTCCCTGTAAATGTTTTAGTTCATAATCATGAATGTCTGAGAACTAATTTTAGTTTCAATTAGCTAAAAATATAACTGATACTAGAACAAAATTGTGTTAAGTATAGATTTGAGTGTAATTAGTATCGTAAGTCTGAATTGTGCAATTTTAGTTTTACTTTCAGTGTTCCATAAATTCAAATACATGATAAATATGAGGGGTTTTCATGGGTGCTTTATCTAATTATTTTAATTTGCCAAGTTTTATATTATTTTTACATGGAATATTTTATCTTTACCTCCATACACTACAGATTTCATCCAAGTAAGCTATTAAATCCCAGTTCAATTGATTGTGAGGAAGAATCTCTGAAGTTGTTATCAGGGGACTATAACAACAAGGCAAACCGCACCCCAAAGCAATTGGTCATTATCTTTGTACATGAAAAAAGGGAATGTCACTTGGATGCTGAGTTTTATATAAAATGGTGTATATTTTTAATTGTATTTTGGAAATTCTGATACAGCATAATTTTCATGGCAGGTTGATTATGTGGTAGAAGTACACTAAACTTTGAAAACGATTAGTATCTAATAAATTATTGTATTATCCAGGGTTGGTTCAGTATTCTACTTGTGAGACCTACTTTATTGTCATCATGAAAAGTCAATGTATACAATATTCCTCCCAAAGCATTTTCATTTAACAGCTTTTTCATTTTATATTTGCTATTTTTTTTTTCAGTTTGAATTATTCGATTTGGGTGTTACTCTCAACCAAACATGACTATGCATTTAAATTCTTCCAGAGTATTTTAAAATCCACCACTTATCCACTTAGTGACCTTCATGTCCACTGTCAACTGCTTTACAAAGCCAGTTGCACTACTCTGATAAAATGTGGTATAAAGTAGATGAACATTAAACTGAGTGTTTGTCCTTTGATTCTATTGAACAGAAACATCCAGACTTAGACTGCGAATATTTAAAACAATGTATGATTTTTAATCTCTTAAAACATTTTTACCGAAGTTCATGTTTTGGCATTAGAGACTAAATATAAAGAATGACCTTGATCTAATGATCATATATGAATTTATTTTCTAATTTGTTGATAGAAAATATCCTGCCACTATGTTAAAGCAGGAAAAGGATTGAATCTATTCCCAATATAAATTTCTCTTATTTGTTTCTTTTATAATGTGTTGCTGGCAATGGAACTGTAGTGTGGTGTGTTAATATGCATTTTTGATGTTCAGAGATCATTCGTCGTAACTGCCAGTTAATTTATCTTGCACAGTGCCAGCCAGCATGTAATCCACACAATAAACACTTAGCTAATGTTTATTCCATGAATAAACAGAATTTGAAATCTCATTTTATAATTGAAACATCAAAAACCCATTGTGTGTTTCCTTCTCCCTCTGGTATGGTTCCCTTTCCTGCCATTCTATTCTTCATAGGCAGAACAAAGATAATGAATTCTTCATTCTTAATATGATTTGAAACTTTGTCTTTTAAAAGAGATCATTATTGGATACTTTCTCTGATTGAAATAATGAAAAGCGATACTTTAGTGAATCTCCTTCCAGTTACCATTTACCAGTGAACTCATGAAATGATTTTCCCCCTGGGGAGGTTATGGATAATAACTCTCTGCCCTCTTTACTTCATTTGCCGTTCACCCCACCAGTGTGATGTGGTCTCATCTCCTCGGGTTGTTTTTGTTACAGTTCTTCTTACTGGGGCCACTTTGGGCCTACTGTTTCCAATCTCTTCATCTATTCTGTCATAAACTTCTTGGTTCCTCACCCAGCCTTGGTTAGTTCTGGGCATGAAATAATTTTGCTGCCAGCTCCAACTCCATGAGAATGACCCTCCCAAGTTATAACTCTAGTCTTTCTCCCAGATGAGAGATGACCAAAAAAGTGTTCAAAACAAAAAGATTTTGTTTGATGATTAACTTTCCCAACGTTTCTCATAGTGATTAACTTGTGACTCCAAAAAAATGAGAAAGTCATAAAATCTCACATAGAATTATCAACCCTCGTTTGCAAGCTATATTTTGAGTCTGTAGCATATTTGGTTAAATTCGGGAGGCAAGTTGTCAAAATTTAAAAATACAAGCTGTCTTTGGTAAATAAACATTGTCCATTAATATTGTCCTAAATATTCTATGTAAATCTTCATTTTATAGTCAGTGTGACAATTATTTTTTTCTGAAGAAAGTGTAAATTCTGTGTACTAGTCAATTTATACTGTATTTTTATAGACTTTTTACTGTAGGGCTTCTCATAGCTTTTTCATATAGTTCAAATTATGGGAAGATATTTGAATATCTACCTATGTATATAGATATACACATTTTCCTTTTTGCTCCAGAACCCAATAGGGCTCCATCACGCACGCCTGGCTACGGCTGTGTGCGCTGAGCAATGGCAGAGCCTGTACATGGAGCTGCTCCTTCCAACCAGTGGCCTCTACTCTACTTCCTTCATTCACTTGGCCTTATGTGCTGTTTTTCTACTCATCTTTTGCTTACTTTTTTAAAGTCTATTTTACACAAAACAGAAAAGCTTAAAAAGTGCACATTTTAGTGGGATACCATGTAATGCTTCCATATATGCATACACCGTGCAGTGTTTAAATCAGGTTAATTAAACATACCTACATCTTAAACTGCTTATCATTTATGGTGGAACCTTTTTTCTTCAAGCTTTTTGAAATGTAGAGTACATTATTGTTATCTAGAGTTGCCCTATGGCGCAAGCGCACACAAGAACCTCTAGTTCCTAAGTGCGACTCAGGGTCCACTGATCAATTTTAGCCGTACCATTCCTCACCCCTTCCCCTCCTGGCCTCTGCTAAGCACCACTGTGCTCTCAACTTCGCTAAGTCAACTTTTTTGGATTCTGTATATGAATGAGATCTTATAGTACTTTCTACGCCTGGTTTTATTTTACTTAATGTAATGATCTCCACTTCCATTCACGTTGTCACAAAAGACAGAACTTCATTCCTTTTATGACAGAATAGTGGTGTACTGTGTAAATGTCTCACACTTTCTTTGTCGTCAGCCAGGGGTCTCTCAAGTTGTTTCCATCTCAGTCGACTGTGAGTAGCGCTGCCGTGAACATGCGGCACACTTGTGTCTTTGACATCCTGATTTCGTTTCCTGTGTGTATATCCCCAGCCCTGGGACTGTTGGAGTCTATATTAGTTTAATTTTTATATTTTGAGGCAACTTCATATTGTTTTCCATAATGGATGTACTAATTTACAATCCCACCACCAGCATAAAGGTCCCATTTTCTTCACATCCCCATCAACACTTGTTATCTTTAGTTTTTTTTTGATAAAGGGTGATCTGTATTCACATGGTCCTATATATAGCACATAAAAATTTAATATGTGAATACTCAGAATATTTTTAAAATTTCCACCTCAGGAAAAAATACTAGAGTTTGAATATTATCTCATAAAAATATAGTTCTTGCTCAAATCTGGTTACATATTGGCTAAATGTTATCATGTAACTCCAATCTAGGCTTAATTGTTATTCCTTTTGTAGAGCAAAATGATAATGGGTGTCTTTCAAATTTTCTTTTTTGAAATATGAATTGGCCTTTGTTTTAAATTATTAAGATGAGACATTTCATTTGTATTTTAGGACTGAAATATTCATATTCTCTTTCTGTCTCTGTCTCTGTAAACCTCCCCCCACCCCACTCCTTCCCTCTTTGTTTCTCCCAATTTGTAAGGAACAAGTCCAGATTTGGTTTCATTTAACTTGGGCATTTTGCCAGGAAAACTACTTCAGATGTTGTAATTTTGTCAACTACAAACTGCCTGGAATCCCAACTCACTCAACTTATTTAGCAGAATAATTATTTTTAGTATAGATTCACATATAGTTCTATGAAATTCTCCGTACACTTTTCATACAGGAGTTGTTTTGTCATATCCAGAATATAAAATTATGTGAAAGAGTTTAAAGCGTTTAACACTGGCAAGTTGGAAGTTTAACAATTTCAGAATAAAAGTAATGAAATATATTTGTAGGAGATTTCACTTTTTCTTGTGGCACTCTCCCACCACTCTCAAATACACGGCATTCAAAGGCATAAATTTGATTTATTTCACTTGAGAGTATGTTCTTGAGATGCATCCATTTACCTAGAAATGTCTCAAGTTTATCCTCCTATGGCTGGGTAGTACTCTGTTGTATATATTAAAAAAAAAAAACAAAAAAAACCCCCAACTACATCGTCTTTATCCATTCATTGGTTGATGGGCATTTGATCTGTTTCCGAGATTTAGCTATTAGAAACTGTGCTACTGTAAACGTGGGCGCGCATATATCACTGCAGTATGATATTTTTAATCCTTTTGGGAAAATACCAAGAAGGATAATAGCTGAGTCAGACACACATGAGTAAATATTTCATTGTTTCTCTGCCATGAGAAACTAAAAGTGTAAATAAATATCGAGATGTATAATAGATGTTCTGAAATAGAAAGAAAGTGTTCAAAGGTGTGAAGGGGGAAAGGCAGAAGGAGAAAGAAAAAGGAAAGAAAAAGAGAGAAGATGGAAAAATGGAAACAAAGCTGTCCTAAGTAAGGAGGGGAGGAGGAATCGAAGGGAGGGGAGAGAAAGAGGAAAAAAAGAAAATCGAAATATAACATGTACAGGCACAAAACCCCTGTGATGGATCTAAAATGTACCAATAACATTTATTTAAAAAGGCATAAATTTGGTAAGAACATATGAAAATATAAGGGTCTGTGTGGCTTTGACTTTCATTAAGTGAAAACTCCATATAATTTAGTGTATGTATTCCCATGCAAATTAGCATGTGTAATATAAATCTTTCTTTCTTTCTCTCTCTCTCTCTTTCTCTTTCTTTTCTTTCTTTTCTTTCTTTCTTTCTTTCTTTCCTTCCTTCTTTCTTTCTTTCTTTCTTTCTTTCTTTCTTTCTTTCTTTCTTTCTTTCTTTCTTTCTTTCTTTCTTTCCTTCTTTCCTTCTTTCCTTCTTTCCTTCTTTTTTTCTTTCACTGGGGATTGAGCCCAGGACCTTCACACTGAGCTACATCCCTAACCCTTTCTTACATCTTATTTTGAGTCAGTGTCTGCTTAAGTTGCTCTTTCCTGCGCTGAGCTTGAACTTGGGATACTCCTACTGCCGTCTCCCAGAGTGTGAGGGTGAGAAGTGTGCACCACCACAGGCCAGCTTCAACTTCATTTTAAAATGCTCATATTTGTGGAACTAGTTACCACTGGGAACCAATGTGGTTAAAAGTGTTGTTGATTATGATTATGCTATTCAGTACTAGGCAATTTTAGAACTTGGACAGTGCATTCCACACTAGATAATTTTCACTCCACTTTTTTGTTTGGATGTCTCCTTCTGGTTTCAGAGTGTTTATTACTGAATTCATTAATATTTTAAATAAGCAACTATTGCCTATTTCGAGGCATTTGAATTTACACGCACTCCTTTCTAGTATTGTCTGTGCCCACACCCTATTGCTTCAAGGTAACTAATGCTCACTTGTGGGTATCCTGGGTATCCTGTTCATCATGGCCACATAACTACTTAGAAATGCTGCACACGCGCACACACACGCGCGCGCGTGCGCGCGCGCGTGCAGATATTCAATCACACATGTATGTATTTTTGCTTTCTGTTTTACAAAAATGGGACTATATTATATACACATTATATACACATTACTTCATTTGCTTTTTGGTATATCCCCCAAATTCTCCGGTTTTATCATTTATATGTCTAATTTATGTAATAATGTTAATACATTGTTCTGCAGTACAGACATTGGTTTGCTCAACCTTCCACTTGAGATTTACTTTGTTTCTAACGCTGTATTGTTTCTAATAAGCATTCCAACAATGCTTCAATAAACATCTTTATATTTGGATATTTTTATAGCCTTGAAATGGATTCTTAGGGGTGGATTTTACAGTCAAAGGGTATAGGCATTTTAATAGCTATTTGAATATTGCTTTCCTACAAAGCACACACATAATTAATATACAGTATAAAGCAAATATATGCCTGCCCTATATCCAATAGAAACAGAAAAGTGCATGTCCCCTGCCTATTCCATTGGCCTCAGTGATTGCAACAGTTATTCTGAAAATGTTTAATTCAAACTGCATAATATGATTAATTATTACCATTTAATTTATATCTTTCTGATTAGGAAGTTTATACTGTTTTTGTGTATTTAGTAACATTTGGATTTTCCCTTCCATGAATCATCTATTTGTATTTCTTCCCTTTTAAAAAGCTCTTGCGTTGGCTCTCAGTTTGTAATGTTACACTTAGCTTCATCTGAAGATGTTGTATTAGGACCTTTATTCTTGTTTTGCATATCTTTTCAAAATACTCAGATACCTCATAATATGACTATGATACTTATTAAAATGTTGATAATAGGGTAATTACAGTTAACAATAATACATGGTTCATGTCAAAATAGAAGAGAGGATTTTGATTGTATTCACCATAAATAAATGATGAACTTCTAAGGTGATTGGTATAATTGTAATCCGGGGTATCCTCCAACACTCCATGTGGTAAAGGCTTGCTCTCTAGGTGGTGCCTCTGGGAGGTGGTAGAGCCCCGAGGAGGTGTGTTTCAGTGAGAGGACTTCAGATCACAGAGGGTGTGCCCTCAAATGCGATTTAGGGATCCTGGTCTTTTTCTTTAATGCTTCCTGGTCATGAGATAAGCAGTTTTTGCTCCACTCTGCTGGAGCAAATCAGACAAGTACTGCAGCCAAATGTATCCGAAAAACACAAGGCCAACCAACTGAAGAGAATATTTTCTAAAAAGAGAAGATATGGGCAGAGTAGGGGAGCCAAAATAACTCCAGGATTAGGGCTCCTGAACACTGTTCCCAGAGCCAGTCCCAAAGCGATACCCTTAATGCTTCATTTGAATCTGGCATTGTTCAGGGGTCCAGTCAGAAGATGCTATTCCCAATCCTATGTCTCCATATGGGCGCGGCCAATCGAAAGGCACCGTTCCCAAGTCTTCATCGACATCTGGCTGGAGGCCAAATCAGATTTGCCTCAGCACAGTTTACATCTGGCATGAGGCCAAGTGAATTTTTGCCAAGACAATTTTTCCAGTGCATGTTTACACTAGGCGGAGGCCAATTTAAGTATTTTGGATACTAAAGGCCCCTTTTCCTTTATCCTCGGGGCCACTGAGTGCCTTCTTTACTGGCCAGAAGTTGATTATCTCAGGTATTTGTTACAGTGATGGAAACCTGACAACTCATTAAGTATGCTAATTACCCTAGTTTAGTAAATTACCCAATATATGCATACAGTGGAAACATCATGTTCTGCCCAATAAAAGTACATACATACATATATATATAATATATATATGCATTATATGTCAATCCAAAAATAAAATTAATTTAAAAAATAAATGAATAATATCATGATAAAAAAGTTGTCTGCATTTGAGAAAACCATGATAAGAGTCTATGTGCTTTAATTCTCTCTCTTGCTTTCAATTCCCAGCAATAATCACTGGTATTTTCACTGGTGTTTTGTGTTTAAAGAGCTTCTTTTAGACATTCTTTACAGCAGATCGGCAGGTGACAAGTTCTTTCAATCTTTTTTCCCTCTGGGAATTATTTTATTTCAACTTCATTCCTGAAAGATATTTTCTGAGCATAGAATTCTGCACGGAAAGGTCCTTTCTTTAGCACTTAAAAAACATGCTACTTCTTTACAGTCTCCTCAGTTTCAGATGGGAAACCATTAACATTGTTGTTCCATATGCTTTAAATCTCTTTTCTTTGTCTTTAATGTTCATGAATTTGATCAAAAAGTTTCTAGGCATAGATTTCTTTCATGTTACCCTGTTTGCAGTTCACTTGGTTTATTGAATGTGTAGACTTGGTTTATGTCTTGCTTTCCATAACTTTTGGGGAAGTTTTAGACATGTTTTTCCTCAAATACTTTTTTCATCTCTACAATCTATTTTCTTCTTTTTCCAGGAATCCAATGAACAAGTCTTCTGTTATTGTCATACAGCTCCTGTAAGTTCAATTTATTACTTTGCAAAATATTTCTTCCTTGTGGTTCAGATTGCATAATTTCCATTGTTTTGTCTTCAAGTTCTTTGACTACTATCTGCATTATACTACTGAGATAGTCAATGATTTTTTTTAAATTAGATTATTTTATTTTTTACTTCTAAACATTTAATTTGGTTCTTCTTTATGTCCTCTATTTATTTGCTGAGATGTTTGATATTTTCAAATTTTTTGTAGTATTTGTAATTGTTCATTAATATTAAAGTAGCTAATTTGAAATTATTGTCATTTATTCCAACACCTGTTTAATGTTAGTGTTTTTTTTTTGTGGTTGTAGGATGTCTATTTTGATGCATTAATTTGACTGATTTGTAGTACTTAGTTATTTGATCAAACATTAATTTAGGTTTTGTGAATGTATTTAATAAACGTAATTGAAGTTTACAATCCATTGACATTTAGCTAGGTGTACTATTTTAGATAATCTTGATGGGCCCAATTTAATCAGTCACCAGGCCAGAAAAGCATAGTTGAGTCCTCCCTGTGGGAGCGGAGTTACCTCTGGACAGCAATTTCAAACCTGTCCAGTAGCTCCGGTCAACTCAGCCTGGAAGCATGTCATGTGAATTGTCCATTTGTCTGATCAGCTTTTACAATGAGGTAAACCAGTTCTGTTTAATAACTCTTTTAATACAAATTTCCTAAGGATTCTGCTCGGCCGGTTGAGCCTTGACTAGTATTACTGATTCTTGTAATAGCAATGAATGCCATATTACGTCCTGAATATTGATTGTATTATACTGTAAGACGTTGTTTCTTTTCACTTTTCTATCATGGGTAGCTAACTGTTTAGTGTGGGATGGATTTCCTGGCTTACTTCTGTGCGCTGTGGTTCAAGTTTGTGAGGGTTGCCAGTGTTAGCTCATAGGCTGTGCTTGGAGGAGCACACAGAAAATAAATTATAATGCAATGAAGTATGAAACATCAGGAGTGGAGAAAGAGGGAGGAAAAGGATAAACATATAAGTGCATATAATTCACAATTGTCCTCTTGAGATTTTAAGATTGTGTTTGACAATTGAAAGCAAAACTGTAACATGATTTAATGTTCTCGATGTATGCAGAGGCAGTATTTCAGACAGCTATATTATGAAAAGGAGAAAGTAAAAGAACGTAAGTGTAACAGACCTGTATTCCACTTGAAGTTGCCGTGCCCTAAACCCGAGCAATCATATTCCTAGGTATTTACATATGTGAATTTAAGCCTTAATGTTTACACAAAACTGGTGCGTGGATGATTATAGCAGTTTTATTTACAATCTATAAAATCTGAAAGTAGCTGAAATTTCCTCAACAGGTGAGCAGTGTGTGGAATAATATTCTATTTTCTGCAGTGGTAAAGGGAATGACCTACTGATGTAGGTAACAGTATGAGTGAACTGTAAGCACATTTCACTAAAGGAAAAAGCCAAATCTAAAAAGCTACATGTTGCCTGATTCCATACATATGATATTCTGGACAACAGCTATTGGAAAGGAAAATAGTGCAATTTTTTGTATTGTTATTTTGAACAAAGTTTTTCCTGCAAAAGAAATGTACAGAGAAATGTTTTGAGTTATTTACCTTTTCTGCATGGCACTGGGTTGGTGAATACGTGGCTGCCATCATCTGATCCTGAATGTCCCTCGAAGGCCCAGGCCTGGAAGGCTTAGTCCCTTCTCTGTGGCATTAATGGGAGTAGTGCAGCCTTTAGTAGGCGGGGCCTAGTGGAGGAAGTTACCTCATTAGGTAACTTCCTTGAAGAGGATACTGGAATCCTGGGCCTTTCCTGTCTCTTCCATTGCTTCCCAGTAGCCAATCAGTGTAGGTCGTGCTGCCACGAGGCCAAAGCAACACAGAAAAGGAACTATGGACTAAAACCTCTGAAACCAAGACCAAAATAAACCTTTTCCCTATTTATTTATTTGCTTGTTTGTTTATTAAGTGTGCTGGGGATCGAACTCAGGGTCTCGCACTTGCTAGGCAAGCACTCTACCACTTGAATTAAATCCCCAGCCCCTTTCTTCCTTTGGAGTTAATAATCTTGAGTATTTTGTATGAACACATTTTACCAAAAGAAAAAAAAAAAAGCCAGATCTAAGGGTCGACCGCTCACTGACATAATGATTTTGTTTACAACCATGGAATTTAATAGCAAGATAGTGAAATTTAACGTAGGAAAATTTAAAAATCAACCAAAATGTTGGGGGAGCCTAGGATGGAGTATAGACTCTAACAAATGTGGAGTTTAATATTAGAGAGGTGTAGAAACAGTGACTTCTTTGTAGAAATAAGCACACTCAGCCCTCAGGTTTTAGATTATAAATAACCATTCTCCAGAAAAGGAACTAGAGATTCTAGAAGAAATTACCGATGCTAGATCTGGGGAGGAGGGGAGGAGCATTTCATAGTCCTAGAAGTTAACAATAGTTAATATAGAAAAAAACTGACAGGGACACGTCAAAAGAACATAGACATCTGTGGGAAAAGGATCCCAATGGTCAAGGGGGCAACAATTTGAATAACTAAATAAAAAAAATGGTTACATTGAAGAATTAAATAAATGTCTATGAGTCCAGACTCATATGGATGAATTATTATGTAAACAAGTAGAAAAGGAACAAATCTTCCTTACAGAAAAATGCCAAAAAATACATGTAGATACTATTCCCACCAGAAGGTAAACTTAACTCTCTACCCTGTAAATGTGTTTGGAGCTTATTAATTTCCCAAGAAAACTCTACATGGGGAAATAATGGTAACTGCACAGATAAGTCTAGCAGTTTTAAGTGATCAAGGTTACTGTGAACAGTAATGAATCAGACTGATATGATTTGAGGCAAGAAGGGCACCTTGCTGCTGCAGTTTTGTTTTTGAAAATTCACAAATTCAACCAGGTCGAAAGTATCACACAGATTCAAACTAAGGAAAATTCTATAAAATTCTTGATAAATAATTTTCAAAAGCATCCAGGCTTTGAAAAACAAGTAATGAGTGAGAAATTACCTAAGACTAAGGCAACATGATGACTAAACAAAATGTAGTATTGTACGTTAGGTTATGAAAAAATACTAATGGGAAAAATACCGCTAATATGGAGCAAAGACACTAATATGGTTAATGATGCTACATTGCTATTATTTTTTTAGTTTTGAAAAGTACACAATGAATATGACAATATGGGGAGAAGTTGGATAAAGATTTGCAGAAAATCTCAAAATGAGGAATGATGTATTTAACATTCAAAAATCAATCTATGTAATTTACCAGGTTGGAAAACTACAAAAAAATAGTTTTGTCATCCTGGAAGATGCAGGAAAAGTACTTATTCATGGTAAAAAATCAGCAAACTGTGAACAGATAGGAAAATATGCAATAAAATAAATGATAGATGGAAAAGTACTAGACAAAGATTTGGGAAAAATACTTAAAGGCTGTACTTGATGATAATATATTATAAATATTCTGATTTATCAAGTGTGTAATATAGGTGATTTTTATCATTTCGATTCCACTTTGTACTAGAAGATTTATTCAATAAATAGACAAGGCAAATAATTTTAAGTCACTAGTTTATATAGCTTTACATGTGAAATAGGCAAAAGAATAAAAGCCATTAAGTCAATTTGTTATGATTTTTATTTGGATACAAGGTTTGATTGCAAAAAATATTTTCCATGTATCAGCAACAATTACTATATGTGATTTTTAAAGCCATTCCGACAAAAAAAACCCAAATATCTAAAAATGTCTAGACATTCAAATCCTTTTATAATACTCCATAAAACTTTACTGAGATAAGTTAAAGAAGAAATAAATTAATGGCATACATATCATGTGCATAGGTTTAGAGAATTAATGTAGAAAATACATCTGTTTCCTAGAGCTGATTTATATGTTCCACATTATTTTAGATACATACTACATAAACAGGATATTTTATTAAAATTGATAATCCAATATAATAATGTCTATGGTAAAGCAAAAGAATAATTACCAATAAAAATGATTACAAATTTTGAATATTTGTAGATTATCAATATTATTTAAAATATAGAAATTATTATTATTTAGTATTGATATATATATGAAATACTAGGTCAGTGAAGTACAATTTCAAGTTCTTGATACATCTGCAAATATGTGTTTATATTTTTAGACTGCTATAATTTGGATATAATTTGTCCCCCAAAGTTTCATGTATTGCAAAACTCAGATAGCAAGCTACTGGGAACGAAATGTTCTGGATAGAAGAAAACTATGTGAAAAAAATTAACTTTGATCCTACCATATGACATGCAGAAAATTAATTGTAAGATAATTTTTAGATGTAAATGTCATAAATATAAAATTTAGGCAATAAATTTACTTTTTAAAAAAATTACCAAGAACATGTATTGGTACATTGTATACATAGTGATCACATTCATAGTAGTTAATTTGTACCTGTATGTGATACATCTTGGTTCCCTCCCTCTTCCCCACCCCTCCCCTCTGTTCCCTCCCTCCCTATTTACAGGAGGTTTATTCATAATTTTCCATATTTTCCCTTTCCCTTTTCTTTCCTTTGTTGCCTTTCTGCTTTTCCCCTTTCTTTCTTTCTAGTATTCCTCTCCTTTGTATATTATCTTCCTTTTATATAATATCTATTACACCTCTTTGTCCTTATTTACAGTTATGGTTTCTCATATCAGAGAAACAATTCGATGTGTACTCATGAGTGATTTATTTCGCTTAAAAGTATGTTCTCAAGGAACATCCATTTACATGCAAATGACTCTAGTTTATCCTTTTTATGGCTGTGTAGTACTCCATTGTGTAGAAAACCACATTTTCTTTAGCCATTCATTGGTTGTTGAGCATTTAGGTTGTTTTCAAGACTTAGCTATTACAAATTGTGTTGCTATGAACATGGTTGTGGATATATCATTGTGGTATGATGATTTTAATTCTTCTGGGAATATATGAAGCAGAGGAATAGCTGGGTCAAATGGAACCTCTAGTTGTAGTTTTTTGAGGAATCTCCACACTGATTTCCACAGTGGTTGGAACAGCCTACATTCCCACCAAGAGTGGAGGGTGTTCCTTTTTCCCCACAGCCCCGCCAGCATTTGTTATTGGTTGATGTCTTGATGATAGCCGCTTTTTCTGGAGTGAGATGAAATCTTAGCATTGTTTTGATTTGCATCTCTCAGATGACCAGTGATGTTGAACACTTTTTCATGTATTTCTTTGCCATTTGTATTTCTTCATCTTAGAGGTGTCTATTCATTTCAGATGCCCATTTTTGGATTGGGTCTCTGAATTTGAGGGTCTGATTTTTTTGAGCTCTTTATATATTCTAGATGTTAGACCTTTTTCTGAGAAATGGTTGGTAAAAATTTTTTCCCACTCTGTGGGTTTTCGTGCCACTCTTTTGGTGATTTCTTTTGCTGTTAAAAAACTTTTCAATAGGATGTGGTCCCAAGCACTGATCCTTTGTGCTGTTTCCCGTGCAGTCTGAGTAGGCAATAAATTTAATATAGATATAGACTAATAGCTTCATGATCTTAAAGCCAGCAAAATTTTATTTTACAGGCCATAAAATAGCATCGATAGGTAACTTTTTATAAATTAGAGGTCAGTCCATTAAACAATGCTCTAGAAAGAATGGCTGTTATCAACAAATCAGCCAATAAGTGCTGGAGGGGCTGTGAGGAAAAAGGAACCCTTCTCCACTGTTGGTGGGAATGTAGACTGGTACAACCACTATGGAAATCAGTGTGGAGATTCCTCAGGGAACTAAGACTAGAGATTCCATTTGACCCAGCTATTTCTCTTCTTGGTATCTCCCCAAAAGAATTAAAAGCATCATACTGCAGCAATATATGCACACCCATGTTTATAGAGGCACAGTTTGTAATAGCTAAATTTTGCAAACAGCCCAAATGCCCATCAACAGCAGAATGGATAAAGAAAATGTGCTTTTTTTTTATAGAATGGAGTACTACTCTGCCATAAAGAATGATAAGCTTGAGATATTTTTAGGTAAATGGATGCATTTTGAGACTATACTCTTAAGTGAAATAAATCAGACACACATATCTAAATACCTCATTGTTTCTCTGACGTGAGAAACTGAAAGTGTGAATAAAGACTAAAATGTATTATATTGGGAAAGGGAAGAAAATGGGAAAGGGAACAAGGGAGAGAGAAAGGAACAGAGGGACTAGAGAAATAAGAAATGGAAGGAAAAAATGAAACAAAGCTTTTGTAAATAAGGAGGGAGGAGGGGTGAAGGGAGGGGAATGGGAAAAAAAGAAGCAACAAGATATATCATGTACAGGTACAAATCTATGATGAATGTTAATGAATGTTATCACTTTGTACATCTAAAAGGTACCATTAAAATAAAAAAAAATACAGCCAAACTTTCGAACATTGTTCTTTTGTTTGGTGAGCTTTGTAATCTCATCATTACATTGCAATAGTGAAGAATACTACCAAAACAGAGCTGATTTTGTCAGCTTTGTGTACATTTTATGCAATGCCCAGCATAATTGTTTTTATGCTTAAATGATTATATTAATCTTTTTTTGACAATGAAATTTACATATTTGCTGCAATCAGCTCCTATATTTTTTTCTCTCCACACGTACACTATTGTAATTCTTTGCATTACTTGAAATTCTACAACCTGGTGCTCTATTTCTTTCAATATGCGTTAAAGTTTATAGGCTAAACGTTTTTAAAAATAAAGTCAATGCAGGATGCAAGAAAAAATACATTGGTTTCTTCCCCAGCTACTTTCCTCACTTTCCTAGGTTTTGACAATTACCTTAAGGCAGAATTGTTTGAGTGCCTTGGGCATCTGTGTGTAGATTGTCCTTCACTTCCTTCTGTTGTTCAGATCAACAATGCCCCTGGTCTCTGCTAATCCCTAGTCTCCACTGCCTGTAGGCATTCAGGACCCCTTAGATTCATTTATGTTTTGGTAGTTTAATTTAGAAATGTCAAAAATAAGCTACTCTATGGTTCTAAACATTGAGAAAATAATATCATATAGAAAAATGAATATTTTTCCTGGAAAAAACTGATATCGAAAGCCTCCTGTGCTTTTCTTGAGAGGTCTTGCTGTAATTTATTTAAATATGGGACAAATCTAAGTTATATTAACCAATCTCATGCCTGATAATCCAGCTGAAACATAAAAGAAGAGAATGGTGCACAACATTACTGGGGTTTGTGGTGTAAATCTACAATATTATCAATTCCAAGCAACCAATATAGTACCACTGAATTAGGAAGAAATGCAAAAAGAAAATGGCTGTGAATAGTGTGCCATTGCACTATCCTTACCTTGACTTCGGAGAAATAATGCATTTTTCATGTTTTCTGTGGATCCTAGGAGACTGCGATTGCCAGGGTGAGAGGGTTTCATACCTTGTGTTCTACCACTTAGGAAAAAATTTCTTCTTCAATAAAACCAAAACCAGGTGCTATTGAGCAAGTGGGTTTTCTTACTACAACCCCAAGGTGAAAGCATTAAATGAGAAATTTAATTTAACTACAATTAACTGAAAAATTAATTTCAAGATGCCACATATGGACTGGAGATATAATTTGTTTTTGCAAGATATTTATTCATAAGCTTATTTTTTTTCATTTTGAACACTTTTAGGTTTTCAGACTCTTTGAGTGGACACATACTTCTATCTCACCCCTCCACCAACAATGCCCCCCTTATCTGTGCTGTTTCTTCTATTATGTCTTGCCTTAGTATAGTGCATTTGTTACAACTGATAAAGAAATACCAATACATTATTAACTAATGTCTAGCATTCTCACTAGCATTCAGTTTTGTGTTGCATATTCTCTGGCTGTTGACACATTTTGTGGGTCCACTATTACAGTGTAATACAGAACAGTTTCTGTGCAATGAAAACCCTTTCATTCCGTCTGTTCATTGCTTCACCTTTGGCCAAAAACCCCTCACAGATCCTGTTACTCTTGCTACACTTTTGCCTTTTCTAGAAAGCTAGAGAGTGGAATCATGCAATATAGAGACTTTTCAACTTGGGCTTTTTCCATTAACAGCAGAGGTTTAATTTTTTTCTCCATGTTTCTCAAGATTTGCTAGCTCATTACTTTTAAACACTAATTGTTTCCACTGTATGGATGTACCACAGTCTATTTTTTCCATGTAGTTATTAAGGAATATCTTGGTTGCTTCAAGTTATTTTCAGTTACAAATAGAGTTGCTATAAATATGTTTGTTAGTTCTTCATGTAGCCATACATTTCCAACTCATTTGGATCAATACCTTAAAGCTCAATTCTAGATCATGTAGTAAGAGAATGTATAAATTTAAAAATTGCTAACTTATTTTTTGGAAAATCTGTACCATTTCACATTCCCATCAGTAATGAATGAGAAGTACTGTTGCTCCATAACCTTGTCACCATTTGGTGTTGTCAGTGGTTTGGATTTTGGCTGTTCTAGTAGTTTATTTGCCATTTCCTAATGATACAGATGGTGTTGGTCACCTTTTCATATTCTTATTTCTGTATGTCTCTGGGTATTTTAAAGTATTTTTGAAGCAACAACTATCTTTGAATTAACTCAGTCTGAGGGTTGTAAGTGGAAAACAACTTTAAAAATGTTACATATTAAATATTTGGAATTAGTGTCACAATGGAGCAAGTACCTTGCATGTGAAGGAGGGAAAGGGCACTTCTGTTTCATTTTACGATAAAATCTAAGAGAACACGTATCTAACATATTGAAAGACTCAGTTGTGAAAGCGGAAATGCTACAATATTATAAAGAATCTTTATTCTCTCACATTACAGTCATTGATATGATGTTGATAGGCAAAGGTGAGTAAAGTGATTCTCAATTGAATCTTAGGGCCTTTCATGTCTTTGATTTTTCTAATTTGCAACTCCACAAATATATTTGGAATTCACATTGAAAATTCCTAATAATTTCATTTTCATATATGTTAATTTTTAAAGTTAACCAAATCAGAGACCTATAGAAAAAGAACAGAGTTATTTTTAAAAAATCTGTTGTAGCAACAGAGAATAAGAAGGCACGTAGGAAAGCCACCATACAATGGTCTGACTCTTGAGGCCACCGTGTTTCAGGCTGCAAGTACTGGGATGCCCTCAGACGCCCCTCGCCCCCCGTTCTGTTTCAATAATTCGTCTCTAGGATGTTTTCGGTTAAACATTTTCAAAATAATTCATTCAAATGAGTATATATGTCCAGTCCTAAAAGTCGTGTAACATTAGAAATAAAGGCATGTAAAACTGAAAATTTAACACCAAATAAACTCAGTAAAGGGTGTAGATGTTGAGAAAGAAGGCACACTGAATAGTTTTCCCAGGAGAGAAAGATCAACAAGCGGGCGGGTTTATAACAGCTTTGAAATTTCCTTATAACGTCTATACAGAGCAAAGATGTGGGATTCTTAGAAAATTGGAGGCAAATAACTAGGAAAAGCTTTCACAAAACATATTACACTGTGCAGTCTATTTCCTAAGACAAGACATTTACTCAGAAGGAAATCAAAGTGTAACTATTCATGCAATTATAAAAAATTAACACAGCACTCAGAATTGAAACAAACAGGATCACAGATTTGGTGAAAGTCTACAAGGAGGAAGAAAACGGATAGTCAAGTACTTGTCTAGCATTTATGAAGCTTGGGGACGTCTTGATCTCCAGCACTGAAGAAAAAGAAGAAAGAAATAAAATGGAGCTTTGTTAGGTGTATTCTCAAACACATTAACATCACAGTCATGTGGAGGGCAAGTGCCTGCTTATTAATGCCTCAAGATTATATGAAGAAACTGAAAATATAGTATTTCACGTAACATATTCTCCAATTAGAAATTAGGGGATAGAGGATCAGCAACTCTGACTCAGATAGCAAATTATATTTTTATAGGTACATAATACTCAATTTTTCCATGAGCATGACATTAGAAATATTTCACAAGAAAACAGAACAGTCAGATGATGTGATACAATTTTCAAAATGGACTATAAGAAAACAGACTCTTTATATCCCGATGGACTTTATTTACTGGAGTTATCTCAACAGAATGTTTGCTGGCAAACAATTTTGCGAACTATTATTAATTTTTTAAAATAAATTCATTCTAATACAGGTTTCTGACCTAAGCCTTTGCTTTTAAAGAAAACATTCTTTCTTACTAATTTAAATTATTCATAATATGACAACAATAGAAGATAGGAGAAAGGATTTTATTAATTATGTATTCACTGTTCAAATATAAACACAGAGAAAAAACGATCAGAGATATCTAACCCATGTGATCATATAAAGTAGATCGTAACTAAGACTCATGAAATCATAGTTTGCCAGGAATATGGGTCTGGTCCGTCTCTAGGGTTCAGCCCCTTCTCCTGCACACTGACTTGGTGAAGGCTGCCCCGTCTCTGGCAAATAATTTTGCTTGTTGATCCTGGCGGTGTTTCAGTCTGTTAAAGCCAATATAGTAATTCCAGGGAACTCCAAAACTCTGTCTCTAAATCTTCATATCTTACACATAATTTAAAGACCTATTGTTTATGCTAAGCTTTATACCTAGTAGTTAAACTGTTGACTTAGTCTTTCTACAGTTAGACACTGACAGTGATATCACTTAGCACATCTCCAATTTGACACTCATGGGGCTACTATTAAAAGACTCAAGGCAAAAATAAAAGAGAATATATAGTCACAGAAAAGAGGTTCTGTGGCTTCAATATTATATCTTGATTGCCTGTGAAAAATGGAAAAGGAAGGAAGGAAAAAAGGAAGGGAGAGAGGGAGGAAGTGTGAAGGAGGGAGAGAGAGAAAGGAGAGAAGGCAGAGGAAGAGGAAGAAGTAAAGGAGGAGAGGGACTTACTTTTGAAAAAGCTCTCAGGAAGGCTTGGAAATTGGTCAACGCAGCCTGCTGTAAGACAATTAAAGGGCTTCCTACACAGCAGCATTGACCAGGACTGGTGGTGCAGACGGTCAACTTTGGCGTTAAGTAGTCATGAGTCGATACCAAGAAGGTGACCATGTGATCCTTGAAAATCAAAACGATACATCAGGTTTTACATGACAGAGAAAATATTTGCAAAGATCATGCAAAACATTTTAGTTAATTTCATCAATACTGGAATTATATGTTAAACTGGGGCACTTCTTTGCCTGTCTTGGAAATAGAGGTCAGCGACTTCCCTAGAGGCATCTCTGAAGATGAGATACAGGGACTTCTGGTAATTAAAAATTTATCCTCTTATTTTAAACAATTTAATAGATGAGTTATTTACATGTTAATAAAATGTAGTGCACGGAGAATCAATTATAGATAGGTCATGTGGACAAGCTCATCAACTTTGGTCCTGTTACTATTAGGGAAATATAGAAATAATATTATGTAAAGTGATACAGTAACTATTTATTCTTATTAGCCAAAGGTGCATGCCTTTATTTGTCTCCTAAATTGCATTTTTTTTTTCATTTTCCATGTATTATTTAGCTGGACACAGGACTTTCCAGAAAAAAAAAGAAAAAAGTTCTACTCCAGGCCTTCTTGCAGTTAGTCATAAGTCCTAGTAAATGTGCCATAAATATATGTGTCAATCGGAAAGGCCTGGGGACCCTCCAGCCTGGAATACACGATGTCTTAAAACCACTACAATATATTTTGAAGCAGACTGTTTAGCTGTGAATATGGATTTCTCTGTGTTGATCTTTGTGATCTTGTTTAATATCTCTGCATGCTAGTTCCTTCATGTTTAAAATGAGAATATTTACACTAGTTTTCTCACAGTGTTATCACAAGAAATAAATGAGATAACAAATGTACAGTCCTAGTAAAATGGCTAGCACATACTTAGCAAATTCACTTATTATACCATAAAGCATGACATTTCACTTGGATGAATTTGATATTTAAAAACTTTGAAATAGTGCAGCCTTTGAAAGAGTTGTATGACATTAATATCTGTACAAGGCCATCGTATAAATTATACAGAGGTCAGGTGAAGTGAGTCAGACAAAATGTCTGTTCTTTTGCCTTCTTCCTGCATATTCTGCCGAAATCTTCAGGGCAGAATGACAATGAACAGCTGCGAGACTGTGTACCGCCCTTCCTTTTGGATTTTCAATTCCAAACATTGGAGTTAGAATATCTACATTAAACAAACAAGGGAAAACTAAACTAAACAAAAACAAAGCAGAGCAACAAAAACAAACCACATTCAGACTTTCTATCAATAGCTTGATTGAATTTAAAAAAATCTGTGCGTGTTATACTCGGTAAAGCAAAGAATTTCTCAATAGGGAAATTGAGAATGCCTCAATTTGATGTAAACTGAAATGGAGCTTTTGAAATTTTAACATTTTCCAAGCACAGCCAAGACCCTTGCTCAAGTGTAATCCTCTAGCATTGAATTATTTTAAACTCTTATCTATGTAAGTTTTTCCTGATGTAAAGTGTCTTGCTAGACACCACCTGTGTCCTTGCTGGCCTGCACTCACTGTAACCATGGAGTTGATTCTCCTTTTCTGGGCCTTAGCTTTCCATATCCAGCTCAGACTACAGCTTTGTAGCAGAATGTGCAGACCACAGGGCATCCCCTGGCCTCTGTCTGCATCTTGGCTTCCGGCTCGTCTCTGAGATGCCCCTGACGATGCACACCCATCCCTTCTCTCCATGTTTTCTATGCCCAGGCATGAGCTTCTCCTCCAGCTTCCCAGAGGAACTGGAGCACTGTTACCGCTAGACTCGGATCAAATTCACCTGAATGCAGTGAACAATACTTCTTCATTCCAATTGTGCTGTGTCTTCTGGGATCAGCACAAGAGACAAGATGTCTTTAGGACACCCAGGGTTTCGCTAGGGAAAGAGTTCCTTCCTCACATAACTAGGAGATAATACTCAAATCTCTGTAGGAAGACTTCTCTGCATTCTTGTGTTTTGGGCTGCATAATTCTTGGTTCCTGGGGGAGAAAGGGTTGTCTGTGGATTTTACCAGCGGCCCTGGTTTTTACCAAGTAGACACCAGTGACACCCCCTACCCCAGTGTTGTGGTGGCATTCAGACATACGTGCAGATTTTACAGTTGTTCCCAGGAAGCGAACAAAAATTACCCTAGATAAGAATCATTGCGCCAGAGAGAAGACACATAATGCTCAATCTACACAGCCCTAAAAAATTATGTCAAACGTCTGAAAATTTTATTCTGAAACAAAAGTAGACTTGCAGAATATTTCCTGTTTTCCATGGAATTCACCTCCTCCACCTTGAAGCAACAATTGTTAATCTATTCAGTCGAATAAGATAATGGAAGGTGGCAAGCAAATGTAATAATTTCAGATATAAAGCATTGGTCCCTATTTTCTAAAGATGACTGTCACATGTATCTGTTCAGTCTTCTGTAGTAATGGGAACGTCAAATACTTGTTCTTGGAAAAAAGTAAAAATTCTAAATTACTTTCCTATTGGTCTTACTTCTCTCACAGAACATGGCACGCTACTCCAGGCCGTTAGCGTGCAGGGTTCTCGTCTGTCGTCAGGGGATTAGAAAGTCCCTCTCTTCTCTCTACACTTCACGCATTCTGGTGACTTTCCAATCCAGAGGCTCAGTTAAGCTTCTCCAGCATTCTCACTGCCTCTTTTCTGCCAGCCGTGGTGCCTGAGTTTGAGCACACTTTGCTTCAAATCTGATAAAACGAATGAAAACCAATGAAAAAGAACGCAAAACAGCGCGCATGCGCATAGAGTAACCATGGCCTCTCATTGACCGCAGGAATTTTATCTTACCAATGATTTCCCCGCTGTGAAGTGTTTCTCTTAGTTTTTCCTGTAAGGACTGCTACCATCTTTTTCTTTTCTTAAAGTAATTTTTAAATATGATTCTTCTTCCTCATTTTTTCTATGTTTTTATTTTGACTCCTGGGAATCTTCTGGGTTTTCCTCAAAATTGTGATTCTTATATCCTGTGGAGGATAGTTTTTCTTTGTGATTCTTACTAAATTGGGGTTGTAGTTCCGCTTTTCTATTCTAATCACTGGTTTTCTTAAATCAGTTCTTATGTCCCCACAGGGCAATTTTTCCCCAGGGAAACCACCTTTAGGTCATCCTTGACTCATTCTTCTCTCACACACTGCATTCCCTCGGTCAGAGGCTTTATTGCATTACCTTCAAATTATATCTCCAAGCCAACAACTTTGCTTAGTTATCTGATATTTCCTGGTGCTTTGCCGGTGTCAAGAAATAGTTGGTGCTTGATATTATTTGTTGAGTGAATGAATAAATAGATAAAAATAAAGCTCTTATTTTCCATGATGCTACTTAATTCACATACGTAATGATCAAGTACATGTAAACTCGATAACAAAGCTAATTATGTAAGAATTTAGTTTACCTACGAGAAATAATGAAAGTATTACAGTTACCTATAGTCATATTAACCACCATTTTATTATTTGCCATTATCATCAGATAATGAGTAATTAGAGTAATAAATTTAAATGTGTCTTTATCTCTTATGGAAAACCAACCTTAATTGTGCACTGATGAGTTCATTCCATTGTTAAATGCTGCTATAAATGTAAAATTCTCTTCATACTCCTGTAGGGTTACTTTTCAGTAAATACACAATAATAATCACAAGAATAATAATTACAATAATACAAGAATAATAATTACAATAATAAATATTGTGCCTTCCAATATACGTTTTTCTTTGAATATAAAATTTGATCAATTAAGCTTTTCTAAATAATTGTCTTCCGACTCCAATTGTGGTTACTTAAATTTTTCTACTGATTGTACACATGAAATAAAAATATGAACTTATTGTACAATTTTCTGTAAAAAAAATGTGAGTTTTACTAAGCATTTCCACTTTTCCTGTCTTTCCCCCTGGAAAATATACTGCCTAAAACCTAGAAGGAAATAAAGAACATTTGTTGAATAAATTAAAGAAATCTGTACAACATGTGACTGAAAAGTCAGAATAACATATTTATGAAATTCCAGAGTCTTTGATTCTGTTTTTCCTTTCACATACTGTACATTAAAGCTGGCACAGTTTCTTTGCACTATGCGAAACACTGTTCTTCAACCCGGGTGCCTTTTTCCTACCTACCTTTGCTCTTTTCTGTGTCGTAGTCTGTTACTGCTCGGATTGCTCCTCATCAGCTCCATTTTGTCTAATAATCGTGGAGATCAGAGTGTGGTCCAACCTGTCAGTTTGTTAACCTGCCTGCTTGGGGACTCAGGAGTTGGCTGGGTAAGTGTGCAGTAGTTGCACGCGTGTCCTTCTGGCCATTTAGGTATATAGAGTCTCATCTACTGCTGTTGAATTTGGGTCCACATTGAGAATCGCACCTGGAACTTACTGTCTGTGTGCATCATCCTGCTGGATAGCTTATCAGATGGCTTTCAGGTGATGCTGTATTACTCTCCTTTCTCTGCAAAAAGAAAATTTGTCTCATTAGCTCTATCTGCTCAGAGAGTTAGACACCTGCTAGATGCCCTTGTTTTCCATTCTTAGTAGGAACCAGTTTGACCTGAGTGTGTATAGATTCTTGTCCTGCATGTAAGTAGCAAAAATATTATTAGTAACTATAGCTTTACCTAAGCCTTCGAGTAAGTGTCAAGATAAATTGAAAACGCAATTACGTTTTCTTTGGTAGTATAAACTTTAATAAATGCTATTTGATAAAATATATGTATATGTTAATCATAAAAACAAAAGACAAAATGATCAAGTATCTTTAGGGTTTTTTAAAGTACTAATATTAATGAGTTCTTAGGAAGTGAGAAAATTTAATCAACTAAGGCACTTAGAGAGAAATATAACTGAGGTAATTGTCCTATGTGATTTTGTAATTAGTAATCATTTAAATAAGAAGTTATATTAGATGTAATCAAAGTAGTTTAATGCATGCTTTAGTAGTTCTGTGAAAATTAATGACTTCAGTGAAAACCGATGATCTAATTTTTTGAATATTAAAATAAGGTTTTGTTGTGCATCCTCCAAATCTTAATTAATATTAAACTGCTTCATTAATAATGTTCAATATAATGCAGCTTATGTATGGTGACTGAAATATATGCAGGTATTTCCTAACATAGAAATGTAAACAAAGAAAAAATAGAGTTGAATATTGTATGTTAGCACAAAGTTAGTTCTAACCCATTTGTAACATATGTTAATGTTAATTGTCTTAAAATGAGAGTAATGTCCAAAAAAAGAAACTTAAGAAACATCATTATTTACTTAAAGGTAAATAATATTACAGTTATTATAGTAACCAATCGCAGAAAGGATACAAAATAAAAGTACACAGTTATTTAATAATTTTTCTTCATTAAAATGCCAGCACTGCCCCAGTATTGCTATCTCGTTATTACATGCCCAGGTGATATTACATTTTGCTTGCAGAACTAAATTTACTCAAACATATTCTGTATGTTCTGTATTCATATTCGATTCTTTGTAAACTCTGCATTTAGCCATCATTTCATGAAATGAGATATATTCAGAGTTATACTTTTAGAAAATACTTTTCACATCTCATTTTCGGTATTTTAAGCACTATTATTTTTCAAATGATTCAAGTTATTATCTTCCTGAATATATTACTGCAGCTTCTTTCTGACAGGGGAAATGGGTGATAGGAGATGCCTCAGGTATGTATCAAGGATGAATGAAAGAACTCGATCTTAATCAATGTGAAACAGATTAAAACCTATGTAAGTCAAAGAAGAAATAAAAAGAAAACTTTTCAACTGATTCCTAACAAATCAGGACAATTGTCAAAGGAAGGTTTGTTGTTGTTGTTGCCATTATTCATTTTTTGATTCAATTGATAGTTTTTATATTAGTTACCCACAGGCGATAAATGTATCGTATACTTGAAATCAAACCTTATTCCCTGCTACAGCCCCATCACATAGTCCCAGAGTCTGTTTTAAATAAGAGATATGAAAATATTTCAAAAAGAAGAAATATGTGACTAATATTCCACATAATACAAAAATTACAGAAAAATCTTTCCTTAAATAAGTAACTTTACAAGTTTTTAAATATTCCACATGATATAAAGACAATTGGCCAAAACTGGTGACACGAGTTTTGGAAGACTGAGGCAGGAGGGTCCCCATGAGTTTCAGGCCAGCCTGGACTACCCAGTGAGATGTTGTCTCAGAAGCAAAAATAAATAGATGGATGGATAGTTATGTAGGTGGATAACATACATTATATGATCAGTTTTTCTTTTTTCTTATGCTTTTTATTTTTATGAGAGCCTTGGTTAAACCCTTAGAACTAAATTGTACCACTCTTCCAATAATTGCCTTAAATTATTTGCATTTTACAACTATTTTTACAATGTGAACACTATTGGTGATGGATTCTGGAACACACTAGTGAAAGGGAAAATGTATCATATATTATTTCTGTCTCACAAATCCATGATACAACTCACCAAACGCACATCTTCATGAAGTGGTGATGAGAGTAGGGGTGCGTAGAAAATTTGGGTCCAACCTGTAAGGCTGCAGAGGAATTCGTTGCATGGTGTACGGGTGTTTGTATCCAAATCAGTCCTGTTATGTTTTTGTATGTTTAAGATGTAGATTTAACAATTTTCCTGCAAGACTTAAAGCTACGTGGTTTCAGGAAGGAAGAGAAGGTAAAGGTCGTGAATATTGGTGAATGAGGAATTTCTTTAATTGCTATGCAGTAAGTAAACCACAGAAATGTTAGACTGTTTTACACATTTGTGATGGTATAATATTTATTTGAAATAGCACCTTTCATATCAGTAGACAGGAAATCTTTCTAAAGTTTCCTTAGTAAAAAAGAAAAGCTATATACATAGTCATGAAGTACATAGAAAATGTTTTATAAACTTATAAATTCGGATTTATTTAATCAAACAGCAGTTAACAGTTTCCATCTGGAATCAGAAAATCTGACTTTTAATTGACATTCTGAAACTTGAGTGTTTTGAATTTTTGAGGGTGAGTCACTTTGTTGCTGTGACATTAGTAATAAAATACTGGCCCATGTCAAACTTTATTATGTTAAAGTTACAATGACTTACTACAAGAGTTTTTAAATCGGCTAATTAAGCCTCCTTTTGATAATTAACTTACAATTTACCCAATAGCAGGATAATTTTTTTGTAGAACCAACTCACAAAACTAGAAAAATTGGGCAAAGTTTAAAGAATAACCAAAACGACACTGTTTGAAGTCATCAGTTAGCTACCAAGGCATTCCAACTTGAGGGGCCCAAACAATGATAAAAGCTAAATGACTCTAGAAGAGGCTGAAATTTTGTCAGTTACTTTTATTTTGAGTCATTCATTGATTTCTTACTGGTTCTGTGTCCAAAAATAATCAAACAAACAAACACACATAATTGGCCAGAAGACAAATACTGTGGTCAGTAATTTTATACAACTAGGTGACACAATTTAAGGGTCAGAGACAGGCAAGGAAGGATGCTAATGTTATGCATATTTCTATAAGAACCTAGACACCGCACACCAAAGAAAGAAAGCTAACCAGAGATTGGCCATTCTCACACAGAAAGCAGTTCAGTTTTGAACTAACTATAGCTCATATTATATTTGCATGCAACTATTTTAATTGTCAACCTTGAATAGAAAGGAAATTGCCTTTGTTACTGTGTCATACAAACCTCCAAGTTAGTCCATTTAAATTTGTATATACAAAGTCAGGAATGCAATATAAATATATTAAAAGTCCTAAAAGAAGACCGAATAATAAAACCCTAAGTGAAAAAACAAACAAGAAAAATAGATCTTTATGTAATCTAGAAATTAATCAAAACAGCCTTTAAGGTAGCTTGATAATTATTCAAGGTAGTAATGTATAACTATCCAGATATTGAAATATTTTAGAAAAGAGGGTCAAACAGAAGTTTCAAATGTAAAATTGCAATAAATGAAATTCATAGAGATGTTAAATTTAACAGTATATTAGTTATAGCTGAAGACCATACTGTTGAATGGGAAGAAAAGAAATACAAAACTTTTACCTCAACAGAGAAGATAAAAGGAGAAACACTTTAGAGAAAGGACAACAGACATATGGACCATAGTTAAAAAAAAAAAAATTATAAAAGAAGTTAGTTTGAGGCCTAGAGAGGGGCAAAAGGAAGAAAGGTAAGAGCAATATTTGAAGAGACACCTTTAGAACTTTCCAAAAATGATAGAATGATAGAGGACATCAAGTCTCAGATCCCCAAAGCCTTGTGAATTAAAGTAAAAGAACACATGCCTACATAACATGCGCATGTACACACACACACACGCACGCACACATACACACACACACACACTATTTAAGGAAACACCTGTAAGTCTAACATCTGATTTTTTGAAAGAAAATATACAGGCTAGAGTAAGATGGAAATACAGAGGACAGAATAAAATGAAATGATATATTTTGTCCTCAGAGAAAATAATTATCAACCAAAACTCCTAATCTAATGGGAAAATTTTAAATATAAAAGTGAAATTAAGTTTTCTTAAATAAAAAACAACTAAGGAAATTCAGTACCAGCAAATAACATTGAAAACGAATGCTACCAGCGGTTTTTTCAGAGAAAAATATACAAGTTAGAAATTTTGAATTGTAGGAAAAATGAGCCAAAAAAGCAAATACAAAATTAAATTCAAGCTACTCTAAGCAACTTAGAATAATAACAACAACTTCAAGGGAGTGAAATATCTGTAGAATTAAAACAATGAAAATAAGAGCAAAACAAAAATCACATTAAAGTGTTTTCAAAGTCACTGGCTTATTTGAGACATAGTAAGTGCACTAATTTATAACAAGCTTTAACAAGGTAAAATTATATGTAACCATTAGAGTAGCATAGGAAAGAAGAAAATCGTGTAGTTAGTATGTTAAGGTACTGGAGGGAAATAATAAAATTCACTTATTAAATAGTCCAGAAAAATAAAAAAATGAAGTCAAGGGGTTTGAATAGTTATATAACACAAAAATGATGTATTTAAATCCAGATATATAGGTGATTACATTAACGGTAACTAGAATAAGATTTAAAAGTAAGGGAAATTATTTTCAGATTAAATAAAAATAATCAATGTTTATATTGCTTACAAAAGATGCATATTCAGTATTAATATCCAGAAAAGTTTAACGTATAGACTGGTTAAAAATATACCAAGTATATTCAAAGAAGATGGGAGATGATATAGCTATACTTATGTCGGACAAAATAGATATAATAGACATTAAATCAAAATTACTACTAGACAAAAAGATTACTTAATAACAGTGATCAACTCATCAAGAAGATGTTTATAAATTTATAAACATCAAATTTTAAGAAATCTCAAAGGTCTTATATGCTATATATTGAGTTAGAAGCAATTAGATTAGTAATGATTAGACTAGAAACAACAGTAAACATCTCCACTTTAAGAGACTTTAAGAAACATTCCTTGCCCTTATATGAGAACCCAAATTATAAATAAAAAGCAAAATAAAAGATAGATAATAGGAAATAGGGAGACAGGTCATTCTCAAATGATAAGGGGATGAGGAGATGGAGGAAAGGGGAAAGAGGGGGGTAGGGAAAAACGGAATTAAGATGTATTAGGTACATATAACAACTCCACACAAGGAATGGAAATATTATGTAATGCAAACATGGACTAAAAAAAAGAGAAACATTCCTAAATAATAGAAGTTAGGAAAATTTAAGCTGAATGATAATAAAAATATCCACTATTAAAATATGGGATATAATAGAAATCATAGCTATAAAAATTAGTCTTAAACACATGTATTAAAAAGGAGGAGGGAAAAATAAAGGAGGAGGAACTGAAAATCAGTGATATATCCAAATAAAGAAATGTTTAAAGAAGATAAAATATGAAGAGAATAGAAGTGGAATAATAAAGAGAAGACAGAGCTAAATGACATAAAGATCAAACTTATAAAGAAATGCAATGATAAAAAATTGTTATTTGAACCACAGAATTCTCCTAAGCTTGTCAAGATTAATTAGTAAGACTGAATCAGGAAAAAAGTTCTACTGGTACTAAGGTCATAAAATATATAAATAAGTTATTATAGCCCCATTTATGATAGTGAATCTGAATGTTTCATTAAAAAATGCAGAAATTCTAGAAAAACCCATCTTACCAAATCTGATCCAAGAGGAGATAAAAATCTATTGTATAATTTCATGTATAAAAACTTTCTTACCAAGATTTAGATACTTCACAACTCAGTTTTTTCAAATTAAGGACAAATTAATATCAATGTCGCAAAAGCTCTGTGAAAGAAAAGAGGAAAAATATCCCAAATTATTTTTGTAATTTCAATGTATCTTTGATATAAAAGCCTTAAGGAGACATTACAAGAAAGGAAAATTATATGGCACTCTAAGCTGAAGACACTGATTCAAAACCACAATATAATTACTAGGAAATTAAATCCAGTGATCTATATGAAGGGGGTGAGTAGAGGAGGGGAGGGAAGAGGAGGAAAGAGAAAAGAGAGACAAGAGTAGAGAGAGAAATCATGCAGGAAAATGTTAATAGTTGAATTATTAATTTGAAAAATCTTTAGCCAAGAAAGAAAAGATAACTTCCTTAAACTATTAGCTGTTAAAACTACTAGTGAATTTGTCTAAATAAATTGGTACAGTAACAATTAGTAATGCTTTAGAGATTTTCTTGTAGATTCTTCAATTTATTCATGTTTATTTGAAAGTATTAACTCATTCTTTGATGCTACTATAAATTACATCAATTTCAAAATCTTTTTATTGGTTCCGTCTTTTGAAGATAAATGTCTTCATGAATATATGAATGATTTGAAGAATCTACAAGAAAAACTGAAGCATTACTAAAGCAAATTAAAGAAAGCCTAAGTAAATAAATATATCATGTTTATGGGTTGGAAGATTTGTGAGCTCTTTGGGTATATACAATGGTCAGGGCTATTCTAATCACAATCCACCACCTTGAACTTGAAATATATAAAAACAAATTCAGAGTACTTGTACTATAGACATCAAAGTCTGATAAAATCCATAGCAATTAGGCAAGTGTATTAATAGAAGAAAAATAGACAAATCAACTAACAAAAAGAAAGTAAAATCCCCCCAAATATACTCTCATACAGAATACTTGATTTAGGAAGAAAGTGGAACTATATGATAGTCAGTAAAATTTTGTTTTCAAAAACTGGTCCTGGGTCAGTTGAAATCCAGACAGAAAAGACATGTATTTTAACTTCTTATCTCAGATGATTATCTTAAAAAACATTCCAAATGTAATTAAGTTGAATGAAGAATGCCCTAAATGAAAACATAGTAGAGTTTTTTGGTCCTAAAACAGGAAAATATAGTTTTTTTTATGATGAGTACAGAAAACATTAGTCATAAAGGAAAAATTAAGAAACTGAATTCAGAAAAATAATGTTTATCAGAATATATTTAAGATATTGTGTTTTCAATCTTACAAAATCATAGGCAAAAGGCAACCCCGTAGAAAATCAGAGACAGACATTCTATGGATTCGTCACGTAAGAGGATATTCACTTTTCCTCGGAACATAACCAAAGTTTCACGTATTAATCAGGTTAATGTCAATGAAATCACAAATAATTATTACTACACACTTATTGGATTGATTAAGGCCTTTAAAAGATTTACAATAGAAAGTGTCTGGAGAAACCAGTGATGCCAAATATTATTGGTAAAGCAGTAATCGATACTTTTTTTGAAAAACTGAGACTCTTTACTAAAGTTGCTACTACCTTTTCCTTGTAAATAGCCATTCCAATCCCAGGTACCTATCCAATAGAAGTATGTGTATGTGAACCAGAAAAAGTTGGAAGACTCCATATCACAAAATTATTGACAATATCAATCAATGAAAATAAGCAATTATCTTTCAACAAGGAGAAAGTATAAATACATTTTGATATATCCATACAATGGCATACTAAATTCAGGAAAATAGGATATAAACATGCCTCTTCACTCTGTTCGTTCTGTGTTATGCAGAACCTTTTTAGTTTGATGTAATCTCATCTATTTTTACCAAATGAAAAAAAAGCAGGGTTTGGTGGTTCAGACCTGTAATCCCAGGACTCTGAAAGGCTGAGGCAGGAGGATCACAAGTACAAGCCCAGGCTAGGCAGTTTAGCAATTTAGGAAGACCCAGTATCAAAATTAAAAATAAAAAAAGGCCTGGGGGTGTAACTCAGTGCAAAGATCCTGGAATCAATCACCAGTCCAGGAAAATAAATCCTTGTCTAGTCCAGTGTTTTGAAGTATTTCTCCTATGTTTGCTTCTAGGACGTTTACGTAGTTAATCTACTTTGAGTTGACTTTTGCATATGGTATAAAATAGAGTTCTAGTTTCATTCTTTTGCATGTGGATATCAAATTTTCCTCGCACCATTTATTGAAGAGACACACAAAAAATAAAACTAAAGGCCAAATCCCTGTGCTTTTACCAATGTGTATTTTTAGTGCCTCTTTGGGCTGCGGATGGATGGATTTATTTCTGTACTTTTATTCTTTTCTGTCGGTCTGTGTGTCTGTTTTTATGCTCATGATGTTTTGGTTACTATATATTTATAGGAGATTTTAAAATTAGATTGTGTGTGTGTGTGTGTTTTCTTTCAGCTTTGTTCTTTTTGCTCAAGATTGCTTTGGCCATTCTGGGTCTTTTGTGGTTTGTTACAAATTTTAGGCTATTTTTCCTAGTTCTGTAAAGAATGTCATTGGAATTTGGCAATTGCATAAATATGAAAATCACTTTGGGTTGTATAGAGATTGTGGCAATATTGATTCCTCCACTCCATGAACATAAGATATCATTCCATTTTTAATTCTTCTCTAATATGTTTAATTAGTATTTTATAGTTTTCATTATAGAGATGCTTCATCTCTTTGGTTAAATTTATTCCTAGGTTTCATTTTGTTTTGTTTTGTAGCTATTATGAATGAGACTGATCTCTTAATTTATTTTTTAGATGATCCACTATCCGTAAATAGAAACGCCACTGATATTTGTTCATACAATATCCTACAACTCTCCTGAATTCATTTATTGGTTCTAATAGGTTTGGGTGGAGTTTCACAGGTCTTCCGTCTACAAGATCACAACACCTGCAAATTTGACTTCCTGTACTCCAGTTTGAAGCTCTTTTCTTTCTCTTGCTGGGTGGCTTTCTCTGGAGTTTCCAGCAACATGTTGCATATGGGTGGTGAAACTAGGATCTTTATCTTGTTGCAGATTTTAGAGGGAAGGCTTTTAGCTTTTTCTTATCTGATATAATGTTGGCTAATGAATTGTTATGTGTGGCCATTATTCAATTGAGATATAATCCTTCTGTAATAATTTTCTTTGGGGTTTTTGTCAAGAATGGATCCTGAATATTATCAAATGTATTTTATGCATCTATTGAGATAGTCATATGATTTTTGTCTTTCATTCTGTTGATGTAGTCTATCATGTTTATTGATTTACATACTCTGAAACACCCTGACATCCCTGGGTAAATCCCATTTTATCATGGTGAGTAAACTTTCTAATGTGCTGTTGGACTTGATTTGCTAGTATTTTTGAGGATATTTGCATCTGTGATCACTAAGGATAATTAACTTTAGGAAAGAGAGGGAGAGAGCAGGAGAAAGAAAGAGAGAGAGAGCAAGAGAGAGAAAGAGAGAGAATATATTGATCTTATTTTAGTGCCAGGGTATAGTAATTGTAGTTGTCTCACAATTGCTGTTGCTCCATAATTCTTGGATATTCTAGTTCACTCTTTTGCATTCGTGGGGTCCATTTCTTTTTGCTTTTTAGTTTCGAACATTTCTGTTGACATATCCTCACATTGAGAGCTAATTTCATCCTCCATGTCCATTCTCTCATGCTGATCATCAGCATTCTTCACATCTGGGAGAATTTGGGGAACTGTAGCATTTCTCTTTTATTCAGTCTTACGATTTTCAGCTTCCTGCTTGCACTGCCTATCTATTCTCGCCTCTTGTCCACTTTTCTCACGAGAACCCGTAGCATATTAATCACCGCTGTTTTAAATTCTCGGTCTCAGTCTTATAATTCCAACATCCCTGCCATCTCTGAGTCTGGTTCTGATGCTTGCTCTTCCTCCTCTTTTGCCTTGTTTTCTTTTTCTTTCTTTCCCATTTTTTAATTGAACACTAGACATGGTATACTGAGTAAAAAGAATAACACTGGTAAATATATCTTTAATGATGTGAAGATAAAGTGTAGTGGGAGGACAAACATTTCATAATCCTATGATTTGATCTCCATCTTTTACCAAGCTTGTGTTCCAGGACTGGGATTTCACAAGATCCGCCCTATTTTCTCCCATTCTTTTGGGTGAGCCGTCCTAGCTAGAGGGGGACCAGGGTTGTCTGTTCCTTCTTTCCCAGCTCCTGTAGGCTCTAATGACAATAAGTTAGATGCCAGTAAAATAGTTTCTGTTAAAGGGAGGCTTCACTGAGAAGAGTAGAATGCTCTGACTTTTTTCAATGTGTTTACCTTTCCCCTTTCCTCCTGGAAGCTAGAGTGGATTACTCTCCAATATTTACTGTGAGAACTCGTAGGTCTCCTACAAGTAAAACTCACAAAAGTATGTGAGCCTCACTAGACTGGCTCCCCCAGAGTTTCTAAATGTCAGACTGATCTTCATGGAGTCCCTAGGAATTTGTCACCGAGAACTGAAGTTTTCCTACTGTGGTACCATTCCTCATGGTCGTTTTTCTTAATGTGCTTATCTTGTTGTAAACTGAACTGCTCTGTGTCTGCCTGATTAGAAACAGGAGTCCATATGTTTTTAATAAAATTGAAGTCCAATGTTTCAGGAGAAACATCAGTGACAAAAACTTTACCCTCTTCCTTTCCTTCCATGTCCACTTTCATTTTTGTTATAAACAGAAATTACTTGTTTGCCATTTTTAATTTAACCAGCACTCAAGATCTGGTAATAATTCCAGAAAGCTTAATGAAAAGAAATGATAGGTAGAAGATACTGAAATGATATCATGGCTTTCCCTTTTTCCACTGAGTAACTAAATAAAGTTGGGAGGTGGGGTCTGGTTGCGGGCAGCTTGCCCCTGGAAGCCTGGCCCAGAAGTGTTCATTCCTAGGCCTGGAAGGGTTCATCTCCCTCCCCAGTACTTTCCTTCTTTCTTTGCTTCCTGGCTGCCATGTCCTGAGCAGAGTTTTCTCCACTGTGTCCTTCTGCTGTGCCTTAAAGCCAGTGGAGTGAGGACTGAACCATGAGCCAAGTGAAACTGCTCCCCTTAAGTCGTGAATGTCAGATATTGTGTCCCTGTGAACAGAAATTGACTAAGACAACATAATCCTTTGGCCCAATTTGCAATTCTAAGATACAACAAAGTAATGAGAGCTGTTAACCCTCGGGCAAGTGTGTCGGAACTAAGTGGCATATAGTGTGCCCGGAATTATGTACATTCCGTAAGGTTTGAGCCTCTCTGACTCCTCTTTCAGGCTTTCCTCTTTCATTAGGTTTCCATTAGCATGAAGTTGGCCACAGATTTAGTGTACTGAGAAAAGAATTTCTTGTCATTGGGAAGAAATTAATTTCTCTATGAAAATGTGATCATGGTATAGAACCACAGGAGAAAATAATTAATGTAAATGATCTAAAGCATCTTTATGATGTGGAATGATTAACATGGCTTACCTTTAATGGTACAGGCAAAAATTCATGAAAGATCTGTATTCATTTAAGCAAATTTTGAAATAACAGAGCAATAACTGTTAAGTTTTATTCAGCTTTTTCCATATCAATATTAGCTTAAAATGCTTATTTTTGCTATTTCCTTTATTTGATACATGTAAGTGTAAGAATGTAGTTTGATTTTTTTTCCTTTGTTAAAATTCTTCTACCAGTACCTTCCCAGAGTCAGCTGATAGAGAAGTGTGTCACAACTTGCTCACTCCAGCATTTCTCTAAATAGAGAGTGAAGTCTGTGTACTCTCTGTTTTTCTCTCTCGAGTCGGTAATTTATCTCTTCGAGGGCAAGGACACATTTGCTGAAATGCTGACTTAAATTAAATATTAATATTGACTTATTCCAAAAAAAGGAAGTGTGCCCCACTTTAAAAGGAAGGAGAAATAGTTCAAACCCGCTATAGAACTTTCAAGTTCTTGAAGTAAATTTGTAAACTGAAAAATGTACAATTTTATGTCAAACTTTGTGTTTTGTGATGTGAACTTAAATTTGAATTTAAATAATATGTATCATAGATATTTACCTATTTATTTGTAATAGGATTATTTTATACTTTAAAATTTTTACCCTATAGGGGCTGGGGATTTAGCTCAGTGATTAGAGTGCTTGCCTTGCAAACACAAGGGCCTGAGTTCGATCCCCGGTACCACAAAAAAAAAAAAAAATTTACCCTATACATTATAAATTATGACTATTCTTTCATTATCTAATATCTCTTAATATAACTAGTGTTCATATAAGAATTAGATCATTACTTTTCTTATAGTTCTAGACAATGAACATTATGTATTTCATGGAAATACTATGCCACTTTTTCTTTATACATGGTTATAATTATATCAGAATAATCGGCAGACTCTTTTAACTCAGGAGATAAGCAAAATTGCAGAAAGGAAAGAAGGCCCATAGCAAAATAAGAATCAACCTTTGGTAGCCACCGTTATTACAAATTGTGGTTTTCAAAATAATAAGATGATAATAAAAAGGAAAATTAATTTTTATTGTTTGTAAAACTGTAAATCCTTTTAGTATTAATTTTGTTAAATAGGAAGTCCTGTTTTCAATTCCCCAAAAGCACCAAGTGTAAAATATAGACAGAAAAAAATATTAAAAAAACTTTTACTTGGACATGTGCCCTTGGAACCAGAATTTGTTATTGTATGGTCATTAAATGTGTAGCTTAATTCCCATGTTGGGAAAATTAGCATGTCAATCACTGAAATATTTATCACTACTCAATGCATATGTTTATTGTCAATTGAAATAAAAAATATAAAATTTAGTTAAAACTCATGTTTTCCATGATTTATGTCTACAAGAATGCAGAGAAACTGCCTCAGATTACACCATCTTAATAATAATAAAGGAAATCATTTATAAAGCCTAAAAACTAGTCTCAGAAGGCAAAGAAGTATAGACAGAATCACGAGCTCTTCATTAACAATATATGTTACTGTTCAATAATTTATATCATCTCTTGAGACGGGCAATGTATCCCATTCTAATTTCTCAACAAAAATAGTGTATTCTAGATTAATTCATTAGTGTATTATGTAACTTCATAATTAGTTTCAACAATTAAGAGATCTTTTGGTATCATGTGCTCAAATGATGTTAAATGGTACAGGCAGTAAAAAATGATCAGCTTGCTTTGAAACTTGACCATGAACCATGCATATAAGGGCTGGTATTTCCAAACAATGTCCCCTTATGTTGCAACAAAAACTTCTGAACTGAGTGGGGAACCAACGTACTACTTTGATTTATGGTGAATGTGCACAATGAATTGACTTACCGTTAAAAAGCATCATGTATTATCCACCTGCAATATCTTCTACATAATCTTCCTCTTGGTGCTCCAACACAAATTACATTAATTTGAAACCTAACAGCATTTAATATGCTGTGTAATAGGAAGGAAAATAATATTTCTGATTTTTCTCAGGTTTTGAAAGAAGCACAGAGATACAAGGCAAATAACCACTTTTGATTGGATAGCAAAGTTTTTTTGTGTGTCACTATGAGTCGCAGCATCTAACCGTGGTGGAGTAGAGAATGAAAGATTAGCGGGAGACCAGACTTGGTCCGAACACTGAGACCCAGAGGGGCCATCTCAACTGAAAGTACCCAGCATTAGGGGATTCCCAGGAGTAGCCCTGAAGCCAAGAACGCTCTGGCTTTTATATAAATATCAATGTAAGAGAAAAAAAAAAAACAAAAACAGAAGAAAAGCAGTCTGGGTAGAGGACTATCTCAAGGCTGGGCAGTTTCTTGGGAAAAGGGAAGGACAGCGGCCAGGCAGAACGTGCTTCACTGCTCTAGATTTCTTCCATTGCTCACACAGCCTGTGTGCTTTTGCCCCAAAGTTTCACCATTCACTCCTCGACCAAGCTCCCACAACTCTAATTAATGAGTTTCTTTTTCTGTTGTTGTTAGTAGGTTCTGCACACATCACGGCTGGTGTTTGTAATTTCTTACGAGGGACAGGGTTCAATTATTGTTTCCTCCACTTAGTGTCAGTTAAAAATTTATGGTATGCATTTAAAACATGTGAATTTATAGATTATTGTGAAGATGAAAATAAGTTACTTATGTGTGAATTTCATCCTAATCTATGTAACAACATGTTATCATAAATCGGAGTAAAGAAAGAACTAATGGAATTTAGAAGTATACAGCTTCTTTTTTTGAGAATCACACCATGTAAGATTAGATTATTTTAGGAATTCTTTTTTTTTCTTTTTTTATGTATTCTCATCTTGCTAATATTAGCAGATACTGTTGCAGTCTGTGACCACGGCAGTGTAGAGGATGAATGATTACTCAGAGACAACACATAATTCAGTCACCAAGAGGGCCCAGAGGGGCTATTTCTACTGAGAGCACCCAGCATTAGGGAGACTCCCAGGAAAAGCTCCAAAGCTGAGAACTCTCTAGCTTTTATTTAGAAAATCACTGTAAGTGGAAAAAAGCAGGAGAAAGACAGTTTGGGCAAGGAGCTCTCTCAAGGCTGGGCAGTTTTCTTGGGGGAAGGGAAGGACGGTGGTCAGACACAGCATGTTTCACTACTTGTTTAACCGTTCACTCCTCACAAAGCCTGCGTGCTTTGCCCTGCAGGTTAAGCACTCGCTTCTCGGCCAAGTCCCCCACAGATATTTAACAAAAGAAGTGGTAAATAGGGGTTATCTTAGCTAATTGATTTACAGTACACCTATCAATATGTCTTCTTAGCCTTTTGTCTATTTATTTCCTAAAAACCTGGACGCCTGAGCTGTTTAGATTAAACATTAGTTTCTCCATATATCTTTATTCTTTTTGTCAACACTAGCCTCCTGCTCCTTTCATGAGGTCATCTACTTCGTGTTTTTTGTTACCGTCTGTAAGCAATTAATGCTGAATAGACATCTCAGGTATTTACTACAACATAATCAGCCTTATTGTTCAGAGATTCTCAAGACTTTTCTGACTACTTCTACCCTTCTCACATATATATAATATATTGGCACAGATATATATGCTACAAATATAGATATGTATTAAATATGCTGTTAACTTCATTTTCTGAATCTCTTATTTATCCCTTTTTCTTGATCTCTACTCTGATAGTTACAATAAAAACTCCCATTCATCATGGTTTTTGAACTGTGGCAAAATATCATTTTGTTTTCTTTACTGTGGAAAAGAACACACGGGATAGCCTGTAATCCCAGCACTCAGGAGGCTGAGTCAGGTGGATTTCTGTGACTTCCATGGCAGCCTGGATTACAGAGTGAGTTCAATGGCATCTTGAAGTCCATAGCAAGACCCTGTCTCAACTGCTGCCTCCAAATAAGTAAAATAACAACAACAAAAAAGAACATATAGGATGAATTTACCATTTTAACCATTTTTAATTTCATAATTCAGCTTTGTTAAGCATATTCACATTGTTACACAAAACTCTAGAACATTTTCATCTTGTCCATCTAGAACTCTATACTCACTAAACAACGTTTTTTCCTTACCCATTTCTTCTTTTCCATGACCCCTGGAAACCACCTTACTACTTTGTTTCTATGAATATGAGTACTTTATAGATCTCATATAAGTGAACTCACATAATATTTGTCTTTCTCCATCTGGCCACTTTTATTTAGTGTAATATCCTTAAAATTCATTTGTGCTATAGCATGAGTGGACTTCTTTCCTTCTTAAAGCCTAATAATATTATGTGCTATGTATACACCACATTTGGTTTATACGTTTGTCCTTTGATGGATATTTGAGCTGTTCTACCTTTTGGCTGACATGAATAGTGCTACCGTTAATGTTGGCTATACAAATGTCTCTGAAATCCTGCTTCAATTATGGATAGATACTCAGCAGTTGGAATATTGGATTATCTGATAATTCTATTTTAATTTTTTGACAAAATTTTGCACTGTTCTTTATAGCTAGAGCACCAATTTGTAATGACAGCAGCAGCATACAAAGATTCTGATTCCTCATAACTTTGCTAGTACTTGTTATACTGTGTGTTTGTTTTTTATAGTAGACACTCTAACCAGTGCACAGTAACAATGCTTTGTATTTTTGGTTGGTATTTCTTCATGTCAGTGACATCGAATATATTTTTGTACACTCTTTGGCCACTCGTATATTATCTTTGAAGAAATGTTATTGAAGTCATTACTCATTTCTAAATCACATTCTTGGGGCTGGGGATTTAGCTCAGTGACTAGAGTGCTTGCCTTGTAAGCACAAGGGCCTGAGTTCGATCCCCAGCACTACCAAAAAAAAAAAAAAAATCAAGTTAAATCACATTCTTTGTTTTTCTTCTTATTTAGTTGTGGGAGTTCTTTATGTATTCAAGCTATTAACCTCTTGTAAGATGAATGTTTTACAAATATTTTATCCCAATCTGTAGCTTCACTTTTCACTCTGTTGATTGTACCCTTTAATTTTACGGATTTTAATAGACTCTTTTATGCCCCCAAGTTATTCTCCACATTCTTCATGAAAAAAATATAAAACCTAAATAGGATCCTGTAATTTCACAACTTGATGGTTGTTTATGCCTTACTAAAACTCTCAGGATGAAGTTTTAAATGCTTAAAGTTGTGGTCCACAGTCTGGCATCTACCACCTCGTGAATGTCTCTGCTCTGTGCTGTCTCCCTTCCTTGTTTCCTCACACTTCCTTGTGTGAGTCAGCCTCCTGCTGGCTTAGGCCTTTGCTGCGTTTTTACTATGTTGCTTTCTCCTTATTCTTTGAAAAGTGAATTACCACAGTTTATGAACCTCAGTTTAAATGTCATTCACTCAAGAAAACCTTCCCTTATATTAGTTTAGAAAAGTTTCTAGCTACATAATATCAGTGTTCTGAAGTTCATTCGTAGTATATAACAGAATTTTAATGTAGTAAATTACACAGCTACTTCATGCCTCTCTTCTCAACTAGAATGTAAAGTACTTTAATAAATAATCGCTTACTCTTGGTCACCATTTTGTCTCCAAGTCTAGTAGAGTCCCCTGCTTATTTAACTGTTCAATAAATGCTTTTGAGTTAAATAAAATAAATTAAGGAATAAATATATGAGTAAATGTCAGATTTCTATAAGGCAATATCAGCCAGAGTAACAGCCAACGATGTCAGTTTGGAAAATATGGAGCCTTGACAAGGAGTGACGATGTTATATTTAGCTCATTTCTAGGAGTAAAATGTTAAGCCAAAAACTTAGTAGGTTTAAGGCTGTAGTCAGTGAAATGTAGAAGGAAAACAGTGAGATGTAGTTGAGGAGTTAAGGAATAGCAAAATTCAAAATTGATCTAGGAGCAAAACTAGGTTAGAAAGAGAGGAGAGAAAGAGAGAGAGAAAGAAGAAGGAAGGAAGGAGAGGTGAGCAACAAGGTCCTAGGAAATAGAAATGATTATGGAATTCCAGAACTTTGTGCTTGAATGTACTAACCATGACACACACTCAGAACAGGTACCTTGTGCAGAGTGTGGCCCAAGGTACATAAGTGCTCTGTTTATTTTCTTCAGATTGTAAGTAGCTGCTTTGAGTTATCACAGTTACGTACTGCTATGAACTGGATATGGTTGGAGTGTGTCCCTGAGTGTTTGCGTGTTAAAATGTAATCCCCGCTGTCAGGAATTAGGCAGTGGCAACTTCGTTCAGCTCCAGTGTTTAGAGGGGGGGCTGCTGAGAGGTGATTAGGTTCAGATGAGATTATCTGAGAGAAGCCTCTGTGACTAAACACAGAGTCCCGGAGAGAGAAAAAGACCAGACGCGATACACACATTGGCGCCCTCTGTCTTTCCCTACACGATGCCTGTGCCACCCTGCAGCTCTCATCAGATGAAGGCCCTCAGCCTCCGCCCTCCAGAGCTGTAGGCTAAAATCAGCATCTTTTCTTTAAAATATACCCAATATGTGTATTGCATTATTGGCAGCAGAAAATAGACTAATATTGTGTCATGATTTCTTTTGACTATTATGTATTTCCCTGTTAGATCCACGTTATTTATACTACTTTACTACAGATATTCCTGTAATTTTAGGAATGTGTTAAAAGTAAAGTATACAGAGCTGGGGGAGTGGCTGAGTGGTAAAGAGCTTGCTGTGCACGTACAAGGCCTTTTAGCTTCAAAAACAAACGTACAACCAAACAAATAAAAAACCATGCAAGTGAAACAAGTTGGAATACTTTTTACTGGACTGAGAGATCCCTCTAGTTTTAATTAATGGTCTAGTGATTTCAAGTAGAAAAGCTTGTCTCCTCCTTCTCTCTTCTTCCTCCTCTCTCTGGCTTCTCTTTCTTCTCTTTCTTCTTTTGGTATCCGCTGGAGATTGAGCAGAGGGCCTTTGCACTAAGCTACATGCCCAACACTTTTAAAATTTTTTTATCATCAGAAGAGTTCTCAATAAGTTGCTAAGTTTCCCAGACTGGGGTGAAATTTGTGATTCTCCTGCCTCAGCCTCCAAGAGGGCTAAGATTACAGGCATGTGGCATTATTCCTGGCTAAGGATATTATTTAGTTTTGCCTTCCAGGAATCGTCTTTCCTTATGACCAAGGAAGAGAGCTTATGTTTTCTCTCTTTGTAGAGTGATATCTAATTATATTACATTGTTTATTCCTGTAATCTTAATACCGTTCTGCTAAATATTTTGTGATCGAGAATATGAAGACATTAATTTGCATGCCAGTTTTACGTTCTGATTGTGGCTATTATTTTTGTTTATTTTTATTACTTTATGATAGAAGGTACTTTTCATAAATACTTCTTTAGAGAAGAAACCAGTAGGCTTTCTATGTAATATTTAATACGTTGTTTTTGATGAAGAGATTTCTGTCCCTACTGTTTCATAAAGATGTCTTTTACCCTCCGAAATGCCAGCAGGTGACAGCTGTGAACTGCTTACTTTGTTGAACAAGCTCTAACTCTGGAAAAATACCAGGAGTGTACGAGCAGTTGACCTTTAAACAAGCTTTGTGTTCTATTGCAATTTTTAAGTCTCTGTGGCTAAACTCTCTAAAGGATTTTTTTTATCACGTATTATCATAAATGTAACATTCAGTTTGCAAATTATCAAATACTGTTACATTTTGTGTGTAGCAAAATATTGAAATTAAGCTGTACAGCCTCGAATGATCTGCCAGTTACATCATCACTTAATTATCACTCAGAAACTATAGACTTTGTTTTTCTTTCCCACATTGCTTCTCGCTTTGATCACTATTACTGTACTTAAAAGCAAATCGACCAAATTTTATGCCTTACATTTCTTTTGCTTTCTCCATAAGGCTTATTAAGGATGTTCCCTTCTAGACAAACCTGTTATTTTCTTTTTCTGCCTCCTAGGTTCTTCGTCAGAGAAATGAAGGGTCTTTGAATAACAGCCTTATGCATTTCCTTCCATTGCTCTCAGCTCTGCTAGGGGTTCTCAGTGGAGGTGACATTATGCCCAAGGTGTGCAAATTGTTTCCTTAGGAGCTGGCATCTTACACATTACAATAGTTTGTGGCCCTCAAGAGACCACATGCATAAATAGATGCAGAATAATCTGTGATATTAAAGTTCCATGAGCCCAAGGGATTGATCAGAGGAAGTATGTTCTTTAGAGAGTGTAAATACTTTGAATTTGTGGGTTATTAATTTTTTTAAATTAGAGGGTATTAATTTTTTTAAAGTAGAGAAACACTGCTGTACATGTCTGTGAACCTCAGTTCATGAATCCCTGCTAAATCATTTTTATAACTCCTTTCTAATTCTTCCTCTATTGATGCCATGTTATTGTATGATTATATATATAGGCATTCAAGATGATATATACTTCCAATATTTGCTGGCATGTAGATACTTCTTGTATTTTTCAGGGTGGAATAGCTGAATTAGAAGGCAGGATTTAAAAATAGAACAAAAATTCAAACATGATTTGAGTGACTGTTTATATAGATATCAAAGAATAATTTCTCCCACTATTAGACACAACTTACACTAATACCATGAATGCTTTTTCTTATCATATTGGAATCTAACGTTTTGGAGTAACAAAAAAGCATGTGTTTGTTTAAATTATTTTAGCCAAGTTGTAAAATGTCCCTTAGCTTTCTACAAGGCAAATCAAAACAGAAGGAAATGAATAAAAAGCACAGCACATAGAGCTAGTGACCCCGAATAATAGCAAACGTCATCAAAATGTTATCGGTTTTCACGAAGACTTCCAGAGATTCTGTTCCGGAAGATTTTATACTTTAGAGCAGAGAAGTAAATTAATTATTCAAATTACACGAGCCTGAGAGAAGGAAGATAAGCCGCTCCTGGTTGCAGACCACACCAGCTGCTCTTCTGAGGTGCGTGCTAGCCCTCGCTTCTCTGATTGCCGGACTCACGTCGCCTTGCTGGTGTTTGCTGACCAAAAGCTGATTTCCAACAAGAATCAACTCATCAGTGTTTGACAGGGGTAGCCTTTCAACTAATAAACAAAATGCTCAAGGAGCAGCCAATTAATTCACTGGACTGATCTCGTCTTGCATTGTGATTAAGATATTATGTCCACATTTACATGCATGCAGACACACATGAATGGTCAAAATACACAATATAAGTGCACAGTGAATATTGTAGGCAGAATAACCATCTTTTGAGGTGTTCATGTACATTCTAATCCCCTAACACTGTGAATGCATTATATTACAGGGTAAGGGGAATTATGGTCACAGATAAAATTATGGCTTCTTATTATAATGAAAAGCATTAAATGAAATTGAAAAGATTATCCTGGGTGGGTGGGTAAACCTAATGAAATCACAAGGATCAATACATAAGAAAGAGTCACAATTTAAGAGATGGCATCAACTGGGCCTGGGAGCTGTGAAGATATAAAGGGCCTCAAACCAGGACTGAGGGCAGACCCTAGGAGATGAAAAGGAAGAAGAATAGTTCTCCACTAGATGCGTCTTAAGGGAAGGCAAACCTGCCAACACCTTATTAGAACCCAGAGACCACTGTGGACTTCTGAGTTCCAAGAGGAAGATAATACATATGTTTTGTTTCAAACCATTAAGATTATGGTTACTTGCGAAGTATCAATAGGAAGCTAATAAAGTGGAATATTCAAAGATTCTTAATGACAAATGAACTGCAGAAACATCAGAAGTTGTGCCTCCGTCTTTCAAAACATCACCTTTAGAGAGAGGAGAGCAGAGGACTTCAGCAACAGTCTTCTGGAAGCAGCCTTCTTGGTGCTAAATCCTGGATCTACCACATTCCAGGAAGGCGACCCCAGAAAACTGTTTAGTATTGGTGGTCCCATAGTCTTATCTTTCTAATACATGATATAAATGTATCTTCAAAATTGGAGCTATATGTATATATATATGTATATATACACAAATATATGTATATATACACACACACATATATATGTATATATACACACACACATATATATACACACACATATGTATATATACACACACATATATATGTATATATACACACACATATATATGTATATATACACACATATATATGTATATATACACACACATATATATATATACACACATACATATATATACACACACATATATATGTATATATACACACACACACATATATATATATACACACACACATATATTCACTACAATCCACTATATAGGGCAGAATACCTATGTATATTTTTTCTATTTTTTTACTTTAGTTTTTTATTTGCTACATGTGCTATGATTATTATGAAGATAGTGTCCAATTTAGTTTTTGTATCACCTATTACATAGCCAGTACAATTATTTTTGTCTCAGTATTGTTTACTATCTCAAAATGCTGGTGTAATGTAGGCTTAGCCTTTGATTATTTTTATGGGTGGATAGAGGAATATTTATGAGAGGGGTGTTTTGTAAAAATCTCATTATTATTGGTGGAACAAGAACTAATTATCTCAGATGTTTTATCTATTACTGAAAATACTGATGGTTTGAGTCACTAATATCAGTAGCTTCAACATAGATTTTGTAAATCAGAAATAAATATAGGAAGCTTCGTAATTTTAAAAAGTATTTGTTTGTGGTTCTTTCAAAGGTAAATTAGCCCATCTTTCTTTTCAAAGATATAATAGATGCATATGTGTATGTATACACACACACACACACATTTTCACAGGTCACAACAAATTTAACAATTACTGTCAGCATTTTTTGCTATATTTTTATTAAATAGAGGTATTATGTTGTGTGTCTGCTTATTTTGGGGTACATTTGTTTGTGTAAAGAGAACAATTTACATATAACCAATATAAAACTTCTCCTTGATTTGTCTTCTTATAGAGAACTGTTGATGTTAGCAGGTTTTAAGCAACAAAAAATTCATTCCCTTTCATCTATTTACACCTTCCTAAATTGATTTATATCAGACAACCTCAAAGAGACTATATTGTACATTGCTTAAAGCTACACAAAACCACCGAGATGTAAAAAGTTATCTAATGACAATTTTCATTTTTAGATGAAATCACTTTTATATACCTGAAAAAAAGCCCTAGCACTGCAAAATTCTGGTTTCATTTCGTGTTTTGAAGCCTCTTTACATTGTGTGTGATGGAAGGATGTCTTACGGTTGTAACCACATCATACAGTGAAGGGTGATACTTTGATAGCTTCACCAACTTGTGAAGCTGGAAAGGTTCTGGAATCATCAAATCCACACAGTGTCAGCTAAAATTTGACAATATACTGAATGAATCATGAAAAGTTATCACATTCTTCACTTGTCAGAAGATTAGTAATTCCATCTACTTACACCATGACCTATGCCTTTTAGTTTAAGTCTGTGTATACTTGAAAGAAAAAATGCTAGATTATTGTTCTGTTTGTCTGTTTTGTATAATAAAACTTCTTGGAATTTTAGACTACTTGAAAGCTTGCATTTCTCTTTATTCTTCTCATTAGGTAAGAAGGATGATCTCATTAATTTTTATAGTTTCCAACATCATATATTTGCAGCCAGTGCCAAAAGTTTGCTTTGATTGTTTAAAGATTATACTGACTACAATTAAATTTCTTTAATTTATTTTGAAAGCAAAAACATCTGCTTGTTTCGGCTAGCTGTCACCTCTTTCACATGAGTACGATATATCACTCATCAATCTTAGACCTGTTGAGTAGATTTGTGATTTATTTAGCACACAATGTAGTAAAAATGATCTAATGAAGATATGAAATAGAAAAAAATTGTTCTTTTCTTTAAACTGACACATGGAGCCAAAGAAAACTAAGAAGTTTATTTATAGAAGGATCTGTGTTGATGAATTATCCTATGTTTATATTTATTTGGGATTTTCTATAGCAAAGTTGATTTTAAATTGAAAACTGTCCTTAAGTACTGTCTAGTTGAAGACACGGAGGCACCATAGGTGAATGATAGTTTGAAAATATTGCATTATCATCTCAGAAAATAGGATATGACAGTGTCCTCACAAAAGAACAAATGCATCTGTGTTCGGGCGATCTCAGTAAAGAGTAAAACTTGGGAGTGGGACAGAGGGAAAAGAAATGCTTAGTGGAAACAATGCATTAGTATCTCCCTGTGTCCTGAAATCCGAGGGAAGTCTGGTTGCTAAATGAAATAATGATTCGGCTTTGATGTGCATGTTTATGATATGAGTTTTCAAAAAGATATTCACGCTTAAGCTTAAAATATGGATTTAAAACATATAGCAGGGGATCAGAACAGGGGAAAAAGAAGCAGCAAGATATATCATGTACAGGTACAAATCCCCTATGATGAATGTTATCACTATGTACATCTAAAATGTACCATTAAAAAAAATAACAGAGTGCAAAATAGCAAATAGTCTATTAATATCTCTTCTCTTTCCCTTGACTGTCCAGTTTGACGATACAACATTAAAACCTAATGTAGTCCATATGAATTTCCTCAAAAAACAAACAAATGAAAAAACTAATAATTGAACAACCATATGTCCCTGCTGTACCACTTCCTGTAAATATCTGAAAGAATTATAGTCAGCATACTATAAGGAAGTAGAGATGATCATGTTAAGTGAGATAAGCCAGAATAAGAAAGACGAGCATTGCATGTTTGCCCTAATATATGGAACCTAAAAAAGAAAGAAAGAAAATAGAAGCAAAACTATTATTAGTCAAAAAGAAGAGAATAAAGCACAGTGGTGAGGCTAACGTAAGGACAATAGATGGAACAGTCAGAATCAAAATATGTTATATGTACGTATAAAAATACTTCATTAAAATTCAATATTCTGTGAAATTAATGCTTACTAATAAAATACATTTAAAAACATGCTATATATGGATATATATGTTTATGCTGCATGGATATACAGGATAAATATAACATGTATATTTTATTACTAAAATGATGTTGGACAATTGGTATGGAAGCTATAATGTTCTCTTTTGTTCAGAATAATAAATACAGAATTCAATTTTGGTATTCTTACAAATATTGAAGGTTTTGGATGCTAATATGCATCACTGAGAAATATTTAGGACTTTTATGGGAAAGTAGTAATGATAGTTAAAAACAACCTTTGGGATACCATGGAAAATAAGAAGATAAAACGTTATTTTAAAAATGTTCTACAGCAATGATTATAAATGTACTATAAGCTATTTGTCTGCCTTTAAATTAGTGCTATTTATTTTATATTTAATAATTAAAATTTTAGTGAAGCAAGGCGAAATAGATATATATTAACTGTTAAATTCATTGTAACTAAAAAGAGACTTTGAATTACGATCTGTAAGTTGGGAACAAATACCGTCTGTTTCTTTTAAGGAGCCTTATTTGCAGGGTTATTAAGAGAATAACATGACACTAAGCCTCAACTTACGCAATGTGTTACAGCCAAAGAAAATATGTTATGCAGAGACAAGGCAGACAACAAACATTGCTTTGAATTTCTTCCTTTTTTTTTCCCCTTCAAAATTCCTCGAGCATTATATACCCTTGCATTTTTAATATGATTTTTTATTGATTCACATGCTGAACAGCTCTGGAGATAGGAACAAATCCTTTATTACTATTCCTGTGTTCAATTTTGCAAATTTACTCTAGTCAAACTTAGTGTGAGAAGAAAATTAAAGTAATAATGCATTATTTAAATTGGTCCCTAAACCATACCTGAGAAAGGAGAAGCGCACTGGTCACAAAAAGTCTGGTCATCGAAAGGACTCAGAATCTTCCTCAGGGTTTAGCTAAGTGGAATAAAGCTTTCATAGAGGTAAAGGGTACAGTCTGGTGGAAGCAAAAGAGGACATAGTGTTGTAGATGGGTCTGTTGCTGCCAGCTGCAGCCCCAGGGTCTTGTCTCAACTGCACAGAACATTATTTGTCTTCACATTATAAACCAAAAAGACACATGTAAGGCACCCCTTTTCAGGGTTGCTCAAGCAAAAGTTTATAGTGGATTTTTTTAACCCTATTTGTTATACAGCTAGAGCTAAGCTGTATCTGTTGAACCAGATATAAATTGTTGACCTGTCTCTACACAGCATAGATTATTTTTGGCACTGGGCACCTCTAGGAGGTTTCAAACTATAAACTGTATCAATAACGAACATACCGTTTTCTTGACCAAAGTTTAGGACCTAAACTTCAACATTGCTGGAAATAAACACAGAGGCGGCACACTGCAGCTGTAGGATAAGCCTGTTTCACACACAACTGGCAAGATTCATTTTGTGAAGAGAAAATAAAGAATTAGTATCAGTAATCACTTTTCTCAAGTTTATTGGTGAGAGTCAGAATTGGAATCTGTAAATCTTCCAATCCAGCTCATCCGCTCATAGTAAAAAGGTTTTGATGTTTTACATTTGGTTGGAATTAAATAATCTATGCCTTCAGGTTTCTTCTGAATAGTGTGATAAATATTCGCAAAGAGATTAAAGGTCTCTGTGCTTTTCTGTTCTCCCTCAAGAGCATTAATAACACATAGTGATCTTAGACATGACAATTAGCACCATTATACAAATGAAAATAGAGTATTATATATAATATGTATATAAAATCATATACAAATGAAAATGTGTATACACATTTGTGTATTACACATTTGTATTACATATGTGTATAAATTATATGTACAAATATAAATAGTGCTAATTATCATGTCTATATATATCAGGGTGATCTCAGACAGATTATAATAATCTAATCTCTGAAAATTATACATGCTCAATGAAAATTTGTGCTGTTTGTCAGTTCCCTGAGATCACTTATGTCAAAATGGGAAACAATCTCATACATTCCAGAGCCGTTTTACTAATGGTGGAATATGAAATTACCATAGAAGGATAATTCTTATGGAGTCAATACCATAGTAAGAATCTCAGTTCACAAAAGGATCCAACTTTGCCTGCATAAAGCTTATAGTCTAAGAAGGTATGCTACACACATACACACACACACACACACACACACACGTATGGACAGCTCTGTGTGTGGTGAGGAATATGTTAAACATACTAAAACTCATTGTCTTACTGCATTTTTAATCAAAGAAACAAGCTATAGGCAAAAACATGGTATCAATGAAATGCAATACTTACCAATAGTAAAGAAATAATTTACACAGCGATTATTTAAGCCTGACCCTGTCCCTGCACTCTCGATTTTTCGTTGCCTTATTGCAAATATCACCCACCAATTCCAATGTGAAGCCATTGTTCCTTGCCTTTGAAAACCAGAGACTTTATTTGTTCTCGATTTCTACTTCCGAGGAAATGAATGTAGGCTGGCAGGTTTTATGGCTTACTGAGAGTCCGTTGTGTTCCTGGAACAGAAACCAAGATGAAAAGCGTATTTTTACTCTAAGATTAGGAAAAGTGCAACTGGTTATATAAAAACGATCCTTCCCACTTTTACTTGTAGTTTTTTTATAATTTTATTTTATTTTAATGGTACATTTTAGATGTACATAGTGATAACATTCATCATAGGGGATTTGTACCTGTACACGACATATCTTGTTGCTTCTTTTTTTCCCATTCCCCTCCCCTCACCCCCTCCTCCCTCCAAATCTACAAAAGCTTTGTTTCCATTTTTTCCTTCCATTTCTTATTTCTCTTGTCCCTCTGTTCCTTTCCCCCTCCCTTGTTCCCTTTCCCATTTGGACATTTTCTTCCCTTTCCCAATATAATACATTTTAATCTTTATTTACACTCTCAGTTTCTCACACCAGAGAATCTATGCGATATTTAAACATGTGTGTCCGATTTATTTCACTTAAGAGTATGGTCTCAAGATGCATCCATTTACCCAGGAATATCTCAAGTTTATCATTCTTTTAATTAAAATACATTCCCTGTCATTTTAATACGTGTTTAGCATATGGTATTGCGATGCTGTGATCATTTACATTTTCTCCAGGTCACGGCCTAGACCAATATGCTTCTCATTTTGAGATTTTAACAGATGCTGGAATCACTGTTGTGAAGTATCACTTTTAATTGGAGACACCTCAGTATAAAGTAGATATTAATTAAAACGGTATCTTTCTTTCTCTGGACTGTGCCTTCTCCAACTGGT
>PVJO010011574.1:0-59159 GCA_004026905.1 Hystrix cristata | reverse complement strand
TGACTTTGTGAGGATATACAGACAAGCAGTGAAGACTTATTATACCTTCAGAAACGTACTCTGAAATTTAAACATCAAATGGCCGTTGGTAAGCTAGACAACATTAACATTGTCTGATGAAATAAATCCTCCTAAGCTTAGCCACTTAAAAACAGTGCACCTTACTGGTTAAGGTACACACAAAGACACAGAAGGGAGTAATACCACTAGAGACTAGGAAGCAAAATTCAAGTGGCTTTTATTTTCAAGATCATTATAACTGAAACTAGGTCTTTTTATTATCTTTAGCTTATTCAGAATTTATCATTATTTGGCCAGATAAGGACTGATTACTGGTTTTACTGATTTAGTTTGCCATGAGAGACATACTCGGTAATACTAAACATAGCTGTAGCCCAGATCTTGCTAAAGCCAGTTATAGCTAAGTCATTTGTAATCTGTGCTAAAGCATACTTACACATCTGAGTTTAAATATATCCAGCATGACTTTCATCTTAATTTTTTTCAGAATTGACATAAAATTAACAATATTCTGTAGATAAAATAAAAACATACAAATATTTTAATGTGTAATTGAAACAAGAGAAGAGAAAATGAGTGATTTGATTGAAGGTTATACATGGACCATATCCCTAAGATATCATTTATATTTAAAGATCTATATAATTACTTTTTCTTCAGTTGGAATTGTGAGTCGGATCAACCATTCAGGAGAATAATTTGGTAATATGTACAAAATTCTGCAAAACAGACATGAAATTGACACACTATCTTATCTTCTCAGAATCTATCTTAAGAAAATAATTAGTCTTTAGACCAAGTTCTATCTACAGAGTTTTTTGTGAATGCAATAAATTGGATGAGAAGTTATCAGTGAGATAGTGGAAGAGTAGCCCGCTGGGTTAGCTTAGTGTTAGAGTACTTGGCTAAATATCTGAAGCCCTAGGTTCGATCCAGCCCTGCAAATAAATAAATAATGTAAGAGACTTTTCCAGGGTTGAAAGTAAATACAATTTGTTAAATTCAAAAGAATACTGACCAAGATAAATAACAAATACAGCACTTAGATATATGATTAACTGTGACATCTTCATGGATGAGAATCCAAGTATCCAGAGAAAAAGTACTATTACCTGCCAAAGAATAAGGGGAAAACAAGGTATCCGTTTCTCTTTAGAAAACACCAAATGCCTTAAAACAATGTCTGGGTAACTTGAAAATGCTGAGGAGGTATAGCTCTCAACCCATTTTTATGAACACAATTTAATTTTGAGTTAAGCGTGAGCATAATGAGAAGAAATTATGAGCAACCTCTGGCCTCTATTTTCTGACACCCAAAACCTTAAATAATGTGATAGGGAAAAGGAAGAGTTGAAAATCTTGCTTTAGACTGGAAATAAATAATAAAAAATTCAGAAATGTCCGAGTTTATCTTGAAATGGTGAGAATAGTTCTTTTTTTTTGCGACCATGTACATTAGGAATTCAAGACAGAAGTTAAATTTCACTGTAAAAAGTTATTTTTCTTTTTGTATATCTGAGTTTTTGGCTTCTGAAATTCATAGCTATTAATGACTGTTTCTGATAGCATTTTTTAATATTAGCTATCCATCAGATGCTTTGTTATATCTCCTACACATGTAATCACATCAGTCTCTCCTAGATTTGATAAGATTTGGGTATTATTATTTTCATTTTGAGTGCTGGCAAACTAAGTATTAAGTAACTTTACTAAAGTCAAACATTTGGCTAATGGTATAGTGGGAATTATAATCAGGTTTTATGACTCTCAAACCTATTGTCTTAAACATTATTTTAAAACTTGACCAAGGCCCAACTAATTATCCCCCACAAAAAATACAGAGACCTTCCTTTAACTTCTAACAATCTATTGCTTAATTTACTAATAATTTTTTTCTTCACAGAAATAATAAAATATTTTCAATACTGTAACTCTGATACCTTCTTGGTATTCTCCTTTAAGATTTTCCTCCATGAAGCTACATGACTCATCTCTTCCAAATGTCTTTGCTGAGATTTAGAGGAGAGAAAGACCATTTTTAATTAGTCCTGGCATTCCCTGTTCTCTGCTGATAAGATTGTAATGAAAGAGTACCTGTGTAGGGGCACTCAGAGTTGGCTGAATTCATACCCAAGGGCATCTACATTACCAAAAGATTTCAAAACATCCTGGAAAAGCGCTTGCAGGAAAAATTTTAAGTACTAGTAGAAAAATGATGAAAGGATATTTCAAGGAGAGAGACACACTGTTCTTTCTACTAATAAAAGAAAAATACTGAACTTCATGAGACTCAATATGTATTTAAAACTGCTTTTAAGTCACTCCTGACTTGTGTCTTTATAAGCTTTTTATTTTTCATGAACACGTAGATGATGACCAGACCACCTTTGCTTCCTACTTTTACTCAACTTCCTGGCCTCCAACCCCATCCCCAGCATGATGTAGTGGAGGGGAAAGTTTTGTGAGGTTCTTATTTAAACCAGACGTATTTTGAACTTCAAGTTCATTCTTATCTCAATATAGTTTGAATATCTCAATACTGAGTTGTTACAGCTGAAGAGCACTTGTTCATTGTCCATCTCATCCATTTTAATTTCCCCTGCTTATAAAGAAACTAATAGTATAAACAAATGTTTATAATTATATGTAACAAAGAAGAGTAGAATTTTTTTTATTTTACTTAACTGAATTGAACTTTCAAAGCACAAACACAATCATGGTGGCATTTAGTGTCCTCCCTTTTTTATATCTCAGTTAAGGAGACTAAGAACATTATAATTCTTTTGACTTCTGCTTTGGTTTACTTTTATATTTTCTGGAACATTACGGTCATTGCATGGGAAGCACATTAGACTTTTTAGCAAGGTATTTTATTGGAGCAAGAAAGGTGTTGAGCAGTGTAATAGGTTTGCAATGTAATTAGAATCAAAACAACTCATGGCTGGATTAAATACTGTGTAAATTGTGAGGGAAAGAATGGAATTAAACATGAATTCAAGGTTTCTGGGCCTGAAAAACATGGCAGGTAGTGGTGTCATCTATTAAAATTATGTAGACTTGGCGATAACTAAATTTAGGAGGCGAGAAGAGCCAGGGCTGGTCGATGAGGCATTCGAGAGGCAGCATTGGCAGGTAGAGACTGTGGCACTACAAGGCCATGTGCACCTGCTTCTCCTGTCCCTGTCTGCTGTGGCTTCCTCTTACCACGAGGCCTCATGAGCGCAGCCAGGCACCTGTGTACTATAGGTGCAGGGGATACAGGGCATTTTATCATCCAGTAGATCATGGTCTATTTCTGCAGTTACCTTCTTATCAGGTTCAAAAGCAGCATTTTCATGTGCCCTGACACAGTGGTAAATCTGAATTACAAGCAGTAAGGCAAATGTCGCATCACGCCTCCTCATTGCTGGGCTCTTGCTTGGATGAAGATGGTTTTGCCATTTCTTTTTTTCTTCTTTGTGAATTGTTTCATGTTATCATACCAATAACAGACTGGCCCAGCTGGATCTCTGTCCTGGGTGCTGCAAAGCAGAAATCAAGGTGTTAGCAGTGCTGTGGTTCTTTCTGATAATTCTGGGGACAGATTTATTTTTTACGATTCCAAACATTTGGGCTGTTGGTGGAATTTAGTTCCATGCAGCTGTTGGACTGAAGTCTAGTTCCTTACTGACTGCAGCTTGGAATTATTCTCGGTTTCTAGAAGCAAAGCTATTGCTCAGCTTGTGGCCCTTTCCTCTTTAAAGCCAGCACAAAATCCTTCGCATGTTTCAGACCTCTCTGACGTCTCCTTTGGTTTCACCTCTGCTTTGCTTACCTCTTTCTTCTTTGTCTTCTGTAACCAGCTGGAGAATCCCTCCTGCTAGTAAGGTCTCATGTAATAAGATTTGGTTCATCTGATAATCCAAGACATTCTCCCTATTTTAAGAATTTATGTATAGTAACCTAAATTTCAGCACAATCTTCAGAATTGCTTCAAAGGGACCAGATTCATGTTTAATTGCATAAGTAAGACATATAAATTGGGATGGGTGTATTTACAATCGTACTTATTCAGTTCTTAAGCTTTAAAGAGTCCTTTTTTTAGTTGACCCTCCCAGTTCATTAGCCTTTTACAGATGAGTCCATCTCAGCATCCTCAAGTTAGCAAGTAGCTGCAACCACATAGAATCTGTATCTCTTTTCATTTATTTATGTATCAAATATATATTTGAGACCTTACGTTTTCAGCACTAGAGATATAGCAGCAAACAAGACAAAGGCATCTTTTCTCATGGAGCTTGTCTACTAAGTATAAATACTGATCCATGTTATTTTGATGTTTTAATGCACCTGGTGTTCTGGAAATTGAGAAATTTAGTAAGTATCAGGTGTTCTAGCTTTCTTTTAAATCATTAGTAAGAGCATAGTCAAATCAATGTATTGATGGTTCTGGCTTCCACCTTCTCTGGGCTATTCTCTCACTGGGAAAAGCAGGAATAAGAATCCTCCTTTCCACATTCCTCTTTCTCCCCTACACTTAAGATCTACAGTATAGAGTTTACCCATCTTCAGAGTAGCTGTGAGTGTAAAATGCTATATACTCCAAAGAAACTTGGCTCCTCAAACAGCTAACAAGCACCTGGGAGAGTTTTTATACAGATAGCAAGAAGTGCTTCAAATACACAAAAGTGGATTTGGAATGGAATTATTAGACTGTGGAGTTATACTGGGCCACTGGGCCCACAGAGACATCTGAAAGGAATCCAAGATTTTAAAGAGGGGATGGCTAACTGAAATGGAGTTGCTAAAGAAAAACTTCTGCTCTGACTTGCTTTGTTGTGAGAGCCCTCCTTTGAGTCTGGTGGTATTTCTTGTTGCGGCTCTTCTTGCTTTATCCACGATCTCATTTGACCCTTGCCCGTTGTTCTTGTGTATCCAGGTGATTCTATAAACATCTCGCAAGACTGACATCTCGATGAAAAAGCATATGATCTTGTCTCAAAGCATGCACTGGTTAAGAACAAAGAGAGACCCTCCCCACTGCCCACAATCTCAGTAGGGGAAATTATCTTCATCATTTATTTCCTGAAGGATTTTATTCTTCTGTGTTCCTTGAAATCATGTACCCCACAATTAGGGGTCACATAAGAAGGAGCCCAGTATACCCTGAGAACAGATTGATTAGTATGACTTAGATTTGATTGAATAGTTTTGTTCTCTTGTTGTCATTAGTTCCACAAATGTTAGGCATATTTTAATTTATAATAAAGAAGAAGGGGAAATTGAATATATGCAGAAGTGGGGGATGCATTTAGATTTTGAGAGGCTTTGTGTTTTACTGATGAATATCTGAGATGGCTTTACTGACTGTCAAAAGGAAAAGGCCTTAGCAGAAGTCCATTGTTCTTCCAGTTCGAATGATCTTTTGAAAGAAGGAGCTTCTGACAACATGGTACTTAGAAATCCCAGAGAACTTTCCTACTTCCCACCACCTCAGTCCTTCAGAAATCATTTTGAAATAAAGGAAAGTACCAACATATGACTAAGACGATTGTCAACTCATTTCACCCAGCGTGAATCCATTCTTTACTACTATCTTGAAATGTCTTAAAGATAATACAGCACTCTTGGTGACTGAGGCAGAAGAACTGCAAGTTGTAGCCCAGCCTGGGCAACTTAGTGACTCAGGGAGACCCCATCTCAAAATTAAAACAAAACAAAACAAAAAAACCCACCTGGGGATGTAGCTTAGTGTGAAGGTGATGGGCTCAATCTCCATCGCCCCTCTCTCTCTCTCACACACACACACACACACACACGCACACACACAAGAGCTATGATGTCAGGGATGCTTCCACCCAGATTCCAAAAGAAGGCCCAGGGAGTGAAGCAAGCAGCCCTTGAGAGGGCAATGGGTAAAGCTGAGGAAATAAAATCAAAGATGCACTGGAGACCCCAAGAAATCAGAAATCCCAGGAACATGGACATCCACCAAGGAAAGCTGGAAGACAAGAACAGAACCCAAGAGAGAGGCCACGTGGGCCACAGCTAGCAAATTGATAGGGGTAGGGCTACCCAAGTCCTTCTGAACTCATGTTTTTCCACCATGTGTCCCAGATACCAGATAAGGAGCTACAGGGGTTAATATTTACCCTGCTGGGTCTTGGTCCTGCTTTGATCCAATTTTTTTCTATCCTGCTATTCTTCCTTTTGGAAACAGAAGTGTTTACCCCATGCCTTTGACATAATATAACTTGTTTTTCATTTTTACGGCGACTCACACACAGCAGTTTGTCTTGAGTTTCAGAAGATATTTGAACTTTGAAAAATGTTGAAATTGTTGAGACTTTGGGGAAGAGCTTGTTGCATTTTTTGGTTACATATAAGGTATTGTATCATATTAGGTGGAATTATGTCATTGTGTTTTTGGGGGAACTAGGTATGTTTTAAGGAGATGTATTTGAGTGTCAAGTTGCCAAGGGATGGAATGTGACTGTTAAGTTTGAATGTATTCATTTGATAGGCTTGAGAGCCACGCAGCTTGGTGGAACACATTTTAAGGTTTGTCTGAATGGGTCATAGAGGCATGTCTTTGGGTGCTATGTGGTTCTTTACTCTTCCTCTCTGATACTGCTCCCCTATTCTGATTCCTGGCTACCAGGAACTAAGCAGATCTGCTCTGCCATGTCCTTCCACCATGATGTTCTTGCCTTAGAGCCAGCTGACCATGGACTGAATCCTTAAAACTATGAGCTAAATGGAACCTCCTCCTTTAAGTTGTGTGTGGCAGGCATTGTGTCCTAACAATGGGAAAGCTAACTAATATAAGGAGTAGAGTGCCAGCTTAAGGGCTAAGGGTGGGAGAATCATGGAAATGTTTTTTGAAGGGTGCAAAGTTTCAGTAGACAGAATGGACATGCTCTGGGGATGTATCGTACTTTAGAGATGGTGATGATAGTGGATAATAGCATACTTAGTGTGCTTGAGTATTGCTAAGAGTAGATCTTTAATGTACTCACTACACACAGTGTGTATGTGTATATATACCAATACACTTCCATGAATATGGAAAAATAGAAATAGACTCAGAGTGTTAAGTAGATCTGACTGTATCAGAGTGAGAGTCATCCTCCCCTCTGGGGATTTACTTACACTAAATTATAGTAGCCTTATCACCGGTTAGGGAAGAGAGAAGAAACATGAGAACAGCAAGAGAAAAGATTTCTCATTTAGTGTTTCCTTTTGCTTTGTTTTGTTTTGTTTTGTTTCTTTCCATTACTGTCTGCTCCCTTGGCACTAGAGACAATTATACAACTCTTCTTTAGAAGGCAGAAGTGAGACTCTGTGTGTTTACTTTAATATCGGTGCTGGTGATAAAATATCTATACGCACATTGCCCGAGTGCGTATAGATATTTTTTAAAAAAGTTTTTAAAACTTTTTAAAAGTTTCTAAAGCTGGTGACTGAGGGGAGCTCAGTCACCAGCTTTATTCTCATGCAGAAGAGCGTGACATTTTCTAATATCTATCCTACTTTCCTTGCCCTGAGCATAAAGGCCTCAGGATATAAATAGCTCCCTGGCCGTGTTTATCAAGCCAGTAGGGAAGGTATTACCCCCAAACCATAGAGGAAGCATCACAAAACCTCACAACTTTGCATGCAGTTGCTTATGCAACATAATAAGAAATAACTTTTCACAGTAACTAAAATCACATTAGACTTATGCCTTTACCTTGTATTTACTGACTTCTACGTCTATCTATCTCCTTACATATGTGCCCTAAGAAAAAGGAATAACATATACTGCACTCCAGCAGGATAAGCCCTACTGAGGGAAATGCATGCACATCACTGATGGGAAACCAAGATGTAACCTAAGAATCAGTAAAGGTCAAGTATAAGCAAAATGCTAAGGGAATATGTAGAAGTGTTTGATAATTTAGAACAGAAAAAGGCAGTGAAGATACTGTGGAGGAGGAGCAGCAAGGTGAAGCCATTCTTACCAGATGGACTCATACAATTCAAAAGATTAGAAAGAAACCAACTGATCTACCTGTGCTCTCCATTTTGCTAATTTGACCTTTAATTGCACCTATCTCCCTTAAAATTATCTGTTGAATATTTAGATTGCATTTATTATGGCTTCATATTTGTTGTCTGTTTTAGTTTTAGAAATTCAGTTTTAAAAATAATTTTCAGTTTTGAGGTAAAATTATCTATATTATTTAAAAAAAAAACAATTTTAAAGTCTGTATCCAATCATTGCAATTTGGTGGTAGAAACAGAATCCTACTCCAGCCTGAGTTACTACAAATATCTTGATTTTTTCACTAAGTATAATAAAATATCCGAATCCTTGGCTAGTTGCATTGCTGACCATTGTGAATAACACAGGTCTGCATTTATAAATATGTGAGATAGATGATTAGACACACTCAGTAGTTTTCTGTTTGCTTTACATGTCAATTGTTTTATGAAGCATTAATTTGTCCTTAAATACCTTTATTATTGGTATTTTCTCAAAAAGTAAGTTGGAAGAAAGATAAAGTACTTTGAAAACCACTAAAAAAAATAGTTCCTACATCATTGCACACAGGCTCTTCATAAAGTGTGTCATCCACATGTGTACTATTACAAGTGAGTAAAGGGAGGTCTTTCGGGATTCTGTGGCCATACACAAAGACAGTCTGTCCTTGGTGTGAACACATCAACATTACAGGGAAAGAAGAGGAAGTTCTGTTGATTATAATTTTTTATTGAATGGTGGAATTATCTCATGAGAATAAGTAAAATGTGTATGATATCTCTCAAAATCCAAACCAGAAATCTGTTGTTTTTTAACTGCTAATCATATACTAAAGCATAATTAACAAGTATAATTCTCAGATTCTCTTGTGTCTAAGTCTCAATAGACTGGGACCAGATACACACTCCAATTTCTGAGAAAATCTGTGTTTTTATTCATAGACAACACCCCATCTCTCTTCTTTCTGGCACTAACTTCCTGAAACACAAACTTAACAAAGGGAAAAGATGTCATTGAGTTATTCCAGCAACTCTGGAATATCTATCCTTAGACATTTTCTTTTAGGAGATGCACAATAATATTTTAGCACAGTTAATAGAGTTTTATTTGGAATACGGTGTACCTGTAAAAAGCTTGACTTCTGGAGTCAAACTTTCTCTATTCAAATACAGATCTGCAACTTACTAGCTGTGTGATCTTTAGCAAGAGATTCACACTCTCGTTTCCTTAGTTTTTCTGAACTACAAAGTGGAGATAATGTTGTGATGATCACAAACTGAGAAATGTTAACTTAAGACTAATTGATGTCATACCAAAACCTTTGCTAAGAACAACTAGAAAAACTGGACAAAATTGCTTGTGGCAACTTCACTGGATTTTGGAGGCAAGTATTGAAGATCAGGGACACCACAACAGCAATAGCAGAAGCCAGAACTCCAGTGGAAAGATAATCCACAGAAAAATGAGTAACTATTATAAAAGCAATGCTCCCTTAAATTATTAGAAGATTTCCTAATATATGCTTGTAAAAAAATGAAAAAGTGTAGAAGAAATGCTCAGAAAAGCATCAAAAAGAGATGTTAACTGGCTAAATACCTAAGCAAAGTTTAAAGTGTTATAGTACTAGTAAAACAAATTAGAGATTACGGCTGATGAGGAGGAGTTAGGGACTTTAACAGAAACTTGCCATGGGACGTACCCGAAGAGAACAGAAAAACCAAAGTTCAATAAGGCTCTAATGGCATGTTACAATTTAGATCACAAATGTCCCTGAATGTCTCTTGTGTTCAGGGGTATTCAGGGATGAGGTGGCTGGATCATGGGGCAGGCACTTTACTCACCTACATGCATTAGTGAATTAACCCACCTATGAATTCATTGCTGAATGCACTATGAGGATGCTACCAGATGAGGAGGGTCGCTGGGGCTGTGACCTAAAGAATATATTCTTTTCTTCCCAGTCTTGGCTATCACAGAGTGAGCATTTTTCCTTAACCATGCTCTTCTACTATGCTGTTTTGGCCTTGGAGTCAGCTGACCATGCACTGAATCCTCTGAAACCGTGAAATTCTCCTCCTTTAATGTGGGTGTCAGGTATTTTATCTCAGCAATGGAAAAGTGACTATTACGTAGGTCATATCTGTTCTTTATATATTAGAAAAATATTCTCCCTGGAGGAAGACATCCTCCATATCATCCACAAATTTTCACATACATTTTCAGGGTTAAACAGCAACAACAATATAGTACCATGCCAAGAAATGAAAACATAAAATTAAACATTAATAACAAGAAAATACAGTGTTAGAAATACCATTGTAGCTGATCTACATATTGCAATGATTGAATATAGACTTTAAAATTGTTTTTTTTAAAAAATAAGTAAACGTAGATAATTTTACCTCAAAACTGAAAATTATTTTTAAAACTGAATTTCTGAAACTAAAACAGACAACAAATATGAAACTACAATAAATGCAATCTAAATATTCCACAGATGATTTTAAGGAGGGATAGGTGTAACTAAAGGTCAAATTAGCAAAATGGAGTGCATAGGTAGATCAGTTACTAGAGCTGCAATAACAAAATATTATACAACAAATACCACAGAATAAGTGCCTTGAACAATAGCAGTGTATTTACTCATACTTCTGGAGCCTAGACATTGAATATCAAAGTATTGTTGGTTTGATTTCTTTTGAACTCTTTCCTCCCATTTGCTGTGTCCTCACAGGCTTTTGCTCTGTACGCAGTTACCCTTAGTATTGCTTTTGCATCCAAATGTCTCCTCTTACAAGGATATAATTCAGATGACATTGGGGCCTATACTAATGGAATCATTTCCACTCTATCAGCTCCTTAAAGGCCTTATTTCCAAATATATTCACATTCTGAGGTCACAGAGATTAGAGCTCCAACATGTAAATTTTGGGGGCTACATGTTTCTCATAACAAAGATTAAGAGAAAACATTCAGACTGAATTACAAGGAAAACAAATAAGATAATTTTTAAAAATATGTAAAAGAAGAAGACTGTTAAGACACAAGGAACATGCTAAAAAAGAAAGAAAGCCCATTACTCTTAAAATTACAGTCCTGGAGGAAAATGTAGGAGAGAAAAGAAGCAATATTTGAAGACATGATCACCATACAATTTCTAAAACTCGTAAAAATATTATGTAGCAGTTACATGAATTTTTAAAGTATCCTAGAAGGATAGTTCAAAGAAAAGCACCCACAGGTATATCATAGGAAAATCGCTCATAAATGAAGACAAAGAGAAAATTATAAAAGCAGCCAGAACACACACACACACACACACACACACACACACACACACCCCTCACAATATTTTCATGGGGAAAAACAACAATAAGAGCTGACTTTTCGACACAAACAAGGTAATACAAAAGAAAATGAATACAGCAAAATGAATACCAAAATTATAAAGCTCTTACTCTGTTTCTGCCTTATGCAAAATGTTATAAAAGACTGATGGTTTTCTCAGTTTGAATACCAATATAATAGACCTAAATGTTGATAATATACATAGGTGAGTAAATGGATGAACAGATAGACAAATCCATATATGTATTTGTATATGTATATGTATATCTCCATATAACACCACTACATGGTGACTTCTATTATATATCTATGTATGTATGTTGTGTATATATAAATATGTATATATATGTACACACACACATATATGTATAAAACAGAAGTCACCAAATAGTGGTGTTATATGGATGAAAGAATTCTTTAACAGTTGAGCTACCATCTGTTGTAATTTTACACATTTAAAGAATAAAGGTAAAAACTAAAACCCTTATTCTTCATTTGATCTGTAATTAGATCCAACCTGGACACAAGAATTCACTGACTAAACATTAGAAAATGTGAATTTAGCAAGTCACTGGTCACAGAGTCAGCATACAAAAATCAATTATGTTATTATAGAATATACCTATACAATTAAAACTTCTGGGGGATATGTGTAATTTTCAACAGCATTTAAATGTCAAGCAACTTATAAATGAATGCAATGAGATATGTACAAAACCTCTACAATGTAGTATATACAATATGAATAAGGGGTCCAAATTTGTTATGGCTAAACAAGATATTTCCAGAACAGCTATACCTTGGATGAAAGACATAATTACAGTGCAGAAGTTGGGGGTGGGGAGCAAATCTGAGTGTGCTAATAAGCAGGTTTTAAATGGTAGAAATCAGGTAGAAGAAGTGCTTGATATGATATCAGTTTCTCATATTTTAGTGGATTTAAATTGAAGTCAGGCTGCATGCAGCAACATGCAGAAATCCTAAAACTCTAGCATAGCACTTTCAATCTTCCTAACTTGAAGACCCAGAAAACACAGTTCCAGTACTTCCTGTACTCTAAGTCTCTGTAATGTTCAGATTTAGGCTGGTTGAAACAACCCTTTATCATTAGGAGATGTCTTTTTCGCCTCTGGCAATGAAGTTTTTTTGGTTAAAGGTGCTTGGCTTATATTGTTATAGCTCCCATTAGGAAGATGTGGCTAAAGGGAGCCAGGAGGAGGTTTCTGGGTTGCTGGAATATTCTGTTTCTTGGTCTGGGAAATGGCTACATGGGTGTGTTCAGTTGCAAGCTATACTCTTATGCACATGTACTTTTGTGTTTGTATTTTGTGTTTCAAGGACATTTTCTAAAGGTTTTAAGTAGGAAAATCACTTTTTTAAAAAGTGCTCCAAATCAGAGCTGGTAGAATCCATGGAATCAAAGACTTATCAAATTTTGGGCAGCAGTTGCCTTGCAGACCCTGGAGTTCCAGCTCCCCACTAAGTATGCGTGGAACAAAGCCCGGTGCCCAATCCTCTACCTAGTTTAGAGCTCACAGTGTTTGGTTGTTGATGTACCAGATAAGACTGGTATCTGCGGGTTATTCTGCCCTTCTGGTTTGTACTCATTTTTGATCTTGGATACAGGAGGCAACAGAGAACAGTTTCTCTACCTTTATTTGTCCTTTGAGCAAACATTGTCCTTGTTCAGTTACCAAAAGTGTTTCCTGAGAGGCCTACCCCTCCCAGGCAACGTGGACTTCCATGATTGGAAAAACCCTGAAAGTGGAGCTGAGAAATTGTTCCAAGGAAAGCAGCATTGCTCACAAAAATTGCTGGTAACAAAGACTAAGTAATAATCCTAAGGGCTTTATTAGCTCCAGTAACACTTGATGAAATGTAATGAATGGACACAGACACCTTCAAGGAAGCCATTTCCGATTTAGCAAAAGAGCAGCCTCGTAGGAACTGAAGGGTCGGGGTTCTGAGAGAAAGAAGCAGGGTGGGCAAGTTTTAGAAGCGGCACTCATCGTGCACCTTTGTGGTTTTTCAGTGAGTGTTAATCATATTCCCCTAGAGTAGAGAGATAATGATGGATATTTTCTTGGAAGTCAGACACTTAGCATTCATTGCACGATTGCAGTGGTAGGATTTCAGGGTAGGAGAATGTTCTAGCAGACATAATGCAGAACTGCTGGGCAGCTACTCACCCACCCAGTGGGGTGGATTAGATTTTGGCCTCAACAGTGACACCAGCTGCTCCCTTCAGAGCCACGAGGGGCAGCTGCAAACACAGTACAAGCTCAGCTCACTGCAGAAGCAGCAGCGTTGCTGTGGGTGGCCACTATGGGAACAAGACTAACAATAAGTGCAGCCGGGCCACCAGCTTCTGGGAGTGCTTGCCAAATGATTTTCCAGAATCGAGGTGTCAGTCAACAAAAGAAACTAAGTGAGGCCTGAGATGGGAGCTCATGAAGCAGGAGCCGCAAAAGTTTGGGGTGAGAAAGTAAAAATTGGGTCATTGAATAAAGAAGAATGCAGTGCCAGGACACACCCAAGATCAAAGCCAGTTGATGTAAAAATGACAACACTAAAATTCAGGGCTTTGCTTGTAACCGGTGAAAAGATAAACTTGGGACAGGTGAGCAGTTAAGAAAACAATGGGAAGCTGATTTAACTCTTAGTTCATCCATTTTTTTCATATAAAAAGTAAACAATAACTTGGTGTTAGGGAGTTTTGTAAAATGGAAGCAGTAATGTGCCATAATCTCACAGCCAGCACGCAGGCGTTGGCAGGTGTGTGTGCGCCATCCATCCACGCAGCACTCTCAGCCAGGTGCAGAGCGAGTGGCTAACAGCCTGCCGCACCCCTACTGCCCAGCGCCCGCTCGCCATCCACTGTGGTTGTCTCACGAGGGCGAATGTGCTCTAGGCTTACTCCCAACTGTGAAAATGTTGAGTTGGTGGAGTTCTTAAGAAGTCAGACCGAGTGGGAGATGATTAATTCAGGGCTGCCCACATGAAGGGCTTAATGCCGAGCTCTCAGAATTACTTGGGTCTCCCAAGAATGAATTAATTCCCACCAGTTTAGGTTGTTATGAAAATGTCAGCTTGGCTCCTCTCTGGCCCTTTGCGTCCTCTGTTGCTATGTAATCTCTTTCACAGATGACATCTGCATGGCCAGATTGGGCTCACCAGAAGCCAGCCAAACGGGGCCACCTGATCTGTGACTTTCAGCTTCTAAAACTACGAGCTAAATAGACATTCTTACTTTATAATGTTCCTGCCTCTGGTATTTATTATAGCAACAGCAAAAGCACTCTGTTCACTAAGATATTAGATAGCTCAACATGCTTGGGCTGCCATATGAAGTACTATAGATGGTATTGATTAAACAAGCAAAATTTATTTTCTCACAGTTTTGAAGGATGCGGTGTTTATCATCAAAATGCCCATTTATTGGTTCTGGTGACAACTGTCTTCCTGGCTAGCAGACTACTGCCTTCTTCCCATGTCCTCACGTAGCATAGAGGAAGAGACCTCTGCTAGCTCCTCTTCTTATAAGGGCAGATTTTCTATTGTATTAGAGCTCTAAATCCATGACCTCATTTAACCCTAATTATCTCCTTACAGGCCCTTCTTCACAGTCACAGGTACCAGTTAGGACTTCAACATAAGAATTTGTGAAGAGAAGATAGAATCCAGGCCATAGTGCCTTCTAACCATTTAGAAATTATTCCTCTAAACTGGCCGGTGAAACATCTGAATAAGCAATATCTTGCATTGCATATTGGTCACTGGCTATTGTAGTCATCAAAGACAGCATAAATAAAGTAAAGGCTCTCGGAGTTGGCAATAAGTGATTCCAATTGATAATAACTAGAGTGGATTTTGGAAACGTGTGTCTTTGTGTACTATTACTGTCAGTAAGTGTATTATGTACTTGTGATGGATGCAGTCTGTGGTCATATTTGAAAAGAGTTTCTGTAAACATCATGCTGAAAGTCTAAAATCTATCCTCATGAGATTCATTTTCATAGAGACCTATTTCACCACAGTAATTCTGAGAACGTGAGCCTTCTCTCCTAATTGTTTAGGGTAAGCTTTTCCGATGAGTGGTAGTCTGAGTCCAAGTAGATTTGATCTACTTGCCAGATAAAACTCGCAAACTGTCTAAATATATTATCAATAAACATGGTGTGTTGGCTCCAGCCACGCTTCTGATTCCGGGGAGGAGAAAATTCTTACTGATGAAGACAAAGGGAGACTCTCTAATTATATTTCCCAACTGGGTCCTGGCTTGATTTTCCAGTGGGAGGTACTGGCAGCACATTGAAAGAGAAAGAAAAGGACAAATGGCAACGCTAGGCGCCGAGGGCAGCGGCGTGTGGGGTGCTGGGCTTCCAGCAGGCCAGCGGTGCAGTTTCAGGGCCGCAGCTATGTTCTCCACAGTGCCCTGGAGCTTAACTCCAGGGCAGGGAGGGAAACAGCTGTTGTTTCTCTGGATAAACCCTTTTCTCGGGGGCTTCTTAGTGCCCTCTCTACCCCCTTGACTTCTCCAGCCTTTTCGACACCTGTAGAAGCAATTCCTTGTATTACGCTCCCTGGTTAAAGTCACAGAGTGCTTTCTTGGTTTCCTGTCTTACTAGCTGGACACTGCGTGTTGTAGTTGGTAAACTGTCAAGCAATTGCAAGTTATTTTTCTCAGCAATCTGTTCTATGACTTTAAGAAAAATCCAAGAAAACAAAAATAGACACAGAAGAAAAAATATTAGCTCCTTTTAAAATATAATGGTGTCATTTAGTCATCATTTTACAATATATAAATTACTTTCTATAGATTAGATTTTTTCGCTAGAGTTTATTTTTTTCAGAGTTCCATTTGAACCATCGTTTTGTATAATGTACATTATTTGTCCAGCGTCATATAAGAAATGAAGAAGTATGACTTGAACTCAAATCTTCTAATCCCAAGAACAAAGTTTTTGGTCTTAAATTTTAAAAATTTAAAGGAATCACATTCAAAAAACAAATTATTATTTCATTTTATAAATATTGCTGCTCCATAAGAAGAAAATCTCTATGGCAGCTCAAATTTACTGCTTTCTCTATTCAGATAACTACAGTATTTTATTGTTTGAGCATACTGAAGATAAAAATTTTTTCCTCTGGCTCTTAACATTTTAAAATAAGTAGATTAATATATGGCAGAAAAAATTAGAAACCACCATTTTAAACCATTACATTGTTATGTTTCTTTGACTTTCACCAGTGATTCTTATTGTTAATCTCAAGGATTGTTGTTAGGGAAAACACGAAGTATTTTTAATTATCCGAGATAATGAGAGACAGCATGTGGCCTCCACACACAGTGTCTCAAGCTCACGAAATTTTTTCACACGAGATCACGTTTATACATTGTGACAGGTTATAGCATTTCCCAAGGTGACCCACCATCTGGCCAAGGGAGGAAAACAAGTATGGGCTCTGTTGTTATTTAAATATCACGTTATTTTCAAGCTGAGAGTCAATAAATACGTACCAGATGATAGATGGTTATAAGTTGTGACTATAAATCACAATCTTTATTTATGGAAAGAGGTAAAGATCAGCAATAATGTCACCCTAAAATTATTGAATGGTCACTTTATTTTTGATAAGTTTAGAAATGAAGATTTATAAACTGTGGACATGAGAACTTTTTAAAGAGAGATTTTCTTGGTTTTAGTTTTGGGTCAAGATGAACTTGTGTGATCTTTTGTAAGATATCAAGACATATAAAAAGGCATAGAAAAATGTGCCCTCCCGCAATCTTACCACAGGTAAAAGGTTCTTATAAATGCTTTAACTGAGTATCAACTGGTTTTCACTAGGATGTGGATTTGTATTGATTTTTCCGTGAATTCATTAGAAACAGGATATGATACGTTTTAGAAATTTTCTGTTAATGTCATTAAAAATTACATTCCAATTCATTATTTTTGTAAAAGTTACTTTTTAGTCCCAAATTGTTAATTTTTTTCTTTTCAATTTCCAAATATTAAACAATATATAATTTTAAATGCTTATTAGGGCAAGAGAATATGAAAAGAGAGAATTATATCATAAAAGTTGTCTAAATACATGATCATTGCCATATCAGAGTAAGTAACAGAATTGAGAAAGAGATATTATATAAAATATGAGAATTAGATTATAAAAGAGATCTGGAAGATCAGCCATGAGGCATGAAGACCTACAGGGGGAAAAAAAGAAAGAAATACGCTAAGTAAATGAAATCACTGGACTAGGACTTTTAGTTCATGTTTTCTTCAGTATTTCAAAAGAGCTTCATCAGCTATAGATCTATTGGCGATTGGAAGTCACTGTCTCCTGCCCTCAAGAGGCTTGTGCAACTTTGCACTTGGCAGTGACTTTGCTTCTGGGAGGTCAAGCAGGGTGTTACAGCCTAGCAATGAAGAAAGTGAACCTAGAGTCAGATAATCTAATTGTAGTTGGATCCTCCTCTTCCATGTTTCTGAATTCATGCAAATTACTCATATATTCTACATCTCAGGTTTCTGTTGATTACCTTGGAGCAACTCTGATTTTGGCAAAGACAACAAAGTTCTAAAAGTGAGAGACTGCCTTATTGTTAACTATCCAAGCCAATTTACTAACCCAGCACACCAGGAAATTGAATTCAATCTCTTTCTCGATTCTGTTACTTACTCTGATAGGGCAATGATCATGTATTTAGACAACATAAAGTTTTAAATTTTTATTAATAAAGTTAGTGGGAGACACCTTAGGTCTGTTACATACACAAACTTGAAGGCTGAGTTAGTTGTCTATTTTACAAGCATTCTTTTCTTTCTTTCCTGGTGATAGAGCAGAGAGAGCATAGAATTCTCCCACCTGGGAAGAGCTAATTTTATCAACATGAAGTGGGGACTTGAGTAGTGATATATGTACAGATACATATTCATGAAGAATTTTGTCCTGTATCCCTAAATCCCAAGTCAGACCTCAGCATACTTCAAATATTACTAATCCATATTTCATTTCTGAAATTTATTCTTATGAATTATTTATCCTCTTCTTTAATAATAGAGTAAATGTAAGCACAAGGTTTATTCTACAAATATGTCTACATGTTAACCACCTTTGTAAAGTACTTTTAAAGGGTAAATTCGTTGTAACTGATAATATTATGCAATTATGTTATATTATAGTACACATTACTGCTATTATTACACAAATTTTCTGCTACATGATAATGTATCTTATAATTTCCCATGTATTTGTGAATATTTAATGAAATAGTCCAGATAATGCAGTTAGCAAATTGGCTGCCCATAATAAGCATTTATTAAATTAACATTAGTCAATTTGCAATTCCAAGTGCTAATATGACATTCAAATGAAATAACAATACAAAGGAAGATACTTTCATGGTCGCTGTATGCATCTAAGTGTTCTCATTATTTATTTATTTGGCCAGTTCCTGGGCTCAATTTAGGGAACTCAGGTAGGACATTGATTCAGGAATAAAAAAGCAGGATACCCAGTCCTTCAAGCAATTCATCAATCTCACTCAGTGTTATACAGAGAAAAAAATAAGGTGTAGTTCTGAGATATTGAGCTGTAGTGGAAATTCTAACTTGAAAAGTTTTCAATAAACAACATTCAAATCAACAAATAACACTGGGTAACTATTAGATCCTTTTCTCTGTGTAATAACATAGGGTCACATTTAAGATTTGTAAAAATTGTGAGTTTCCTTAGTAATGGTATTTCATAATAGTAAGTTTATTCAAACTATAGTATTCAAATCAGTATCTTATAATAACATAAACTGTATTGCTAACTAGAAATATTTTTTCTCAATAGAATTCAGGGTCCTGGTAGATTAAAGAATTATATCTAAAAATTTAGAAAACACTTTTCAATTAATTGTGTGGCATGAAAGTAGATAAGGAACAAAATAGATGATAGAGAAAATCACAAATTTATTTAGATAAACATAATAAAATTTTAGGACTACAGAGGTTAAAAAAATTGTATTATTGGAAATATATCTTTAGTCATGACTATTATATGGTAAATAATCAGGCAAATCAATTGGATTAATATTAAAACTTTTACTTAAAAATAGTCAAACATGACATAAACATCTCAAACATTTAATTAGTGAATAACAGCTTCACTATGTATGAAATAAAATTTTAGAACTTCAAGGAAAAACAAGTAAATTCCCAATTGTGATCAAAGTTTTTGATTATGTTCTCTTAAAACTTTGTCGAACAAGAATACAGAAAGTAACTAAACATATAGAAAGTTTGAACACTACCAGCTAACTTGATTGATCTGTATAGAACATTCCACCAAGAACAGTGAAATACACATGCTTTTCAAATTTATATGAAACTTTCATCTATATGGACTGTACTCTGAGCCACAGAACATATTCTGACCCAAAAAACAGCCCTCAATTGATTTTATATTAGTGTGCCACTAATATAAAATAAAATGCTTCTTCCCCACAGTGGAAATCAATAGCAGAAAGATCTCTGAAAATTCCCTGTTGAATAAAAAAAATAGTACATTTCCAAATAACACACGGGCTAAGGAAAAAAATGGAAGGAACATTAGAAAGCACATTGAACTAAATGAAAATAAAAATACAACTTATCAGATTTTGTGGACTACCATTAAGTACGAGTACTTCAGGGGGAATTTATAGTACTTAACACCCGTATTAGATAAGAGTGGCTCAGATCAATAGCTTCAGCATCCACTCTAAGAAACAAGAAAAAGAAGAGCAAATTAAGCACAAAATTTAAAAAGAAGAGAATAATAAAGATCCAAGTAGATCCAAGTAGAAATCAACAAATCAATGGAATAAAAAGCAGAAAACCCACATAGAAAAGCCATGAAACAAAATCTGGTGCTTTGGGATGATCATTAAAATTGATACACTTCTGATCTTTTTGACCAAGAATAAATGTCAGAATATTCAAATTACTGCTATTAAAAATGAGGGAGGTGACAACATTGTAGGTTCACCTAATAAGGGGATAATAAAAGAATAACATGAAAAGATAGCAATAAATTCATCAACTTCAATGAATAAATTCTTTGAATGACCTCAAATTTTAAAGAATCAATAACAACAGTCTACAAAATGTTTTCTATAAAGCAGAAGAGAAGTAAACATTGTCTAAATCATAATAGAAGAGACTAGCATATCCTTACTAAGAAAACTTGATGGACACTGCAAAAAAAGAAGAAAAAGGAAGGAAGACAGCAAGGAAGACAAGGAAGACAAGGAAGGAGGACAAGAGAGAGGACGGGAGAAATTTCAGACTGTATTTCACACGTATAAGGACACAAAAGTACTTAAGAACACAATATCTAGCATTGATGTGATGGGCTGCATAGTGACAATATGAACAGACAGGAAAAGACAGCCATCTATAAGCCAAGGAGAGCCCTGACTCAGATCATTGTCTCAATGTCCCCAAAGAAATCAAACTGCCAACAGCTTTATCTTAGACTTCTAGGCTCCAGAACCATGAAAAGATAATTTTTTGTTGTTCAAGGTGCTTAACCTGTGGTGCTTAGTTGTAGCAGCCCCAGAAAACTACTATGATTGACAAATTAAATCCACCAATATATAAATAAGATAGTCCGTGAAAGAGTAAGGTTGGCTGCAAATCAATGGGTAGTTAGTTGACTATTTGTGAAGTAGTCAATGTAACCTCACCATATTATGAGAACAAATGAGAATAAATACTGTATGTGGTCATTTAAATTCAGGAAGAGTTGGGCACAGTAGCTCTTGCAGGTAATCCCACCTACTTAGGAGGCTGAGACAGGAGGATTACAAGCTCAAGCCCATCTTAGGCAACTTAACAAGATGCGGTTTCAAACTAAAAACAAACAAACAAACAAACAAACCAGAAGGGTTAGGGATGTAGTTCCGTGTAAAGTCCCTACTTTTAATTCCTAGCACTTTAAAAAAATAAATAAATAGATGAATAAAACCATTTGAAAAAACTTAATACCAATTCATCATGAGGAAAAAATGCCACTGTTAGCAAAGTGGGAAAGTATCCAGAATGTTTAAAGGGCATCTACAAACAATCTAACATCCCTCTCAATAGTATTGACTAAATTGTGTGCATTAAGATAAGGGAAAGGCAAGAATTTTTGTTCTACCTCTGCTCTTCAGCAGTGTTCTGTGGTCCAAGTTACTGCTATAAGTCAATAAAAAATAGAGGCATAAATAGTTCTCAAACCTGAACATTATGAAAAAAGAAAATTATACACTATTTCCTTATAAATATAAACTTAGACGGTTCTGAACAGAGTACCAGCAAGCTAGGTCCATTAAAAAGTCCAAGTCGTCAAAGGTCTGTCAGAATACACGAGAGATTATTTGGTTCCTGGAAAACAAGTTTAATTTAACATGCAAAAATCAGTCAAAGGAATTCCCTACTTTAAAAGCATTTCCTAGCAAGCATAAGGAAGGCCCTGAGTTCAATTCCCAGCACACACACACACACAAAAAAAAAGACTAAAAGCCTTAAATAAATGATCATCCTAGTAAAAGAAGAAACATTAGTTGACAAAATTCAACACATGGTCACAAACACATGCAGTGTTTAAAGTGAGACGCTTTCATCTGTTAAAAGGCATCTAAGAAAAATAAGCTAAATTTTCCCAGTAAGTCTTCAAACACTGAATGCTTTTCACACAGTACCAGAAATAAACCAAGAATGAGTCTCTCTCTTTTATATTCAATACTACACTGCAAGTCCCAACAGCATATTAAAGCCAGAACAAAAAAGCATGGATATTAAGGGAAAAAAAATTCTCGATCAACATTTTTGTGTGTGTAAAAAACACACAAGAGGAATATTATAAATGATTTTATTAAATTCATCAAGGTCTCTTGGCACAACTTTTGGTACAATGACATCAATTGTACTTTTAAATACTTTGCAAGAAATACAATTATATAAATAGCACTATTATCTAAACATTTTAAACATGCAAATAGATTTAATGACAACTATAAAGATCACTTACTAAAACCTACAAAACATTGCTTAGAAATATTAAAGAGCTACATAATATATGCTTATGAGTTGGAAGACAATATGTTGTGATGTCAAAATTATAATTTCTCATCAAAATCTTTATTTTAGTAGTGATTGACAGCTGGATACTTAAGTGAGTAACTAAAAAAATTAAAATACACAAAGGTATCTAGAAAAGAGAAAGGTCTGAGGACTTTATCTCATTCAAAATTTAATATGAAACTAGTTATTAAAAGAAAGCAATAGTGGCATAAATATAAACATATATTTGTTGAGCAAAATAGTCTAGAAATAAATACATTAAATTTATTTTCAACAGACCTTGGAAAATAATTCTGTAAGGGAAAAGCTATTGGGTGGTGACTGTTCACACCGTGGGGGTACGTGTTTCCCACTCTGTCCACCAGATCATGTGATCATCTCCTGCGAAACAACCTGGCGGATACACCAAGAAATGATGCTATAGCAGCAAGCTGACTCTCCCTCAAATTAACACCTAAAATTACCAGTTGCAATGATCAATCAATGCATGTTGAGTTCCTGGTAAATGAATAAACAAATGAACAAACTGTTCCGAACTAGGTGTGTGGGGTGGTCCCATTATGTATACACCTCTGTTTTGCATTTTATAATGTGCCACAGGATCTTACCTCAGCCTAATAACTGAGAGATAGTAGCAAATTTTCACAGACGCATGTTGCTGAGATATACATGATGAGGGATTCTGTTTTCTCTTAGTTTCCAGATGAAAGTGGATATCGAACAAAAGCATGAATTATGTTCATATAATATAATGAAATGTCTTTGAAACTTTCCAAGCTATTCATGTCACAATATCTAGATTGTGTTAGAGGCTTTTAAGTTTTTCTTTTTCTTTCTTTCTTTTCTTTTTTTCTTTCTTTTTTTTTTTTCACTAATACTTGTTTGCAGAACATAATGTGACCCTTCCTTGTGTGGAGTTGGTTCATGTACATAACATAATTCCTTTTCTCAGCCAGTGTCCCACCCTCCTCTATCTCCTCCATCTCTTGATCCCTTTCGCATCTGAGAAAACTCTACTTCTTATTATCTTTTATTTTGCTCTTCATTTATAACTTGGTTATAAGAGAAACGTGTAATACTTAAGCTCGCAGGCCTGATTTATTTTACTTAACATTGTGGTCTCAAGATGCATCCATTTTCCTACAGATGACTCAATTTTATCCTTCTTTGTGGTGGAGTAATACTCTATTGTGTGTAAATACATTTATGCATTTGTCCTTTGATGGACCTATAAGCTGCTTCCAAAATTTAGCTGTTATGAATTGAACTGCTATAAATATAGACGTGCACAAATCGATGTAATCTCAATGTTTTCTCTCATATCACCCAATACCAGATCCACTGCATTCATTTCACTTTATGCTAGTGTTTAACACCAAGTAAGAGTCATAAAGACAAATAGGTTAATTTTTTGTCCATTTATTTTGCATTTTCAGTCCTAGAGTAATATATTTTGTTAGCATCATCAATAATTGTGCTGATGTCCATGGCTGGTATAATCCAACTAGTGCCAAAGAGACTTGCAGAATTGAAGTGGAAAATATTGTACTTGAGGATATGAGCACAAACTCAAGAATAATGGATTTTGTGAACTTAAATTACTTTTACCAACTTTCTACAATTGAATTTTTTATTTGCTTTGTGCTTTCTCACAGTACAGTTGATTCCAATTATTTGGGAATAGGCTATCTTTTCTTGATTTTATTTTAGCGAGCAACCATTATTCCAGAAATTGCCTAGATGAAAATGAAAATACACCTTCCTGTATCTTAAGTAGCATCTGTCCTATTAGGTAGTGATTACATGAATGTAAATTGGGTAAGGTTTCATGTTGATTTTCATTTAAGGGTTTTTAAGTCATTTGTGTATTGAATTTTGTTTTGGCTTTTAAAAAGTCATGGGGGAAAATAATCTTGAACTATGTTCCAATGCAATATTTTGTTTTGTTTTGTTTTGTTTTGCTATTTTATGTTGCTCCTTAAAAACAGAGCGTTTCAAGGTTAGTTTGTAGAAGATATTTGTTGCTTAGACTACTGCTTATAGTTTCCCTGCAGTCATTAACCTCATTTAAAACTCTCATTAGAGAAAAAAATCCACACATTATCAGTAATTTGGGGTTTCCTACTGTTTTGGTTTTAGACTTTGTATCCCAAACATCACTGTCCTTAAATACTGCCTCTTTGAGGAGGCTTTGGAGTTCAGTGACTGTCAGGCTATCAGCTAGAATAAGCCAACGCTACAGTTTCTAATGCAACAGAATATGTTACTTCACAAGTGTATCTACAATTTGGTCCAAAAATGTAATCTATGCCTGATTTATGTAAGGAGAGTTAATGATGAAGATTTTAAACAACAAATTTTCTTGCTTCTAAGTATGAATACTGAATCCATGAAATATATCCAAAAGTTTTTCCTTATGGAATTCCAAAAGTAAGTCTCAGGATAGGCTAGTTGAGTGGGTTGGGAAACGTGTGAGATGATAATTTGAATCTACATTTCCAGTAGCCTGCAAGGATTATATTTTCAACTGACCTGAATTTGTACATAAATTTACGACTTCCTTTAAATTGTGCCTAGAGTTGGTGATAAAGTCAAATGTTATCTCAGCTCTAAGATTTTTTTCTAAGTGCATTGAAGTATGTTTGTGGTGATATTCTTGCTAAGGAATTAATGATGCATGAAGGACTTAATAGCCACACAGTACCCAGTGCTCTTGAGGATACCATATTGAAGTAAAATCTGTTTTATTTTGAAAATCTGTTATACCATGTGAAATGACTATGCCTAGGGTGGTTTTTTTCTGTCACTTTAATCTATCACATAAATTAGTTTTCAAACATTTTTAGTTAGCACAAAAATAGAGCTATCTGATCATGAAAGAGAGTTGAGTTTTAGATGACCCTGGGTCTCAAGAAAGAATTTGAAAGGAACATTGATTGAGTCCATGGACACAAGTACGTGGAGGAACAGCTGTACCGGTATTTAAACACCGAGTGAAAAGGACATAAGAAAGTGCAAAGTAGAAAAAAATAATGGTGAGATGTTGATCATGTGTGAAATAATGCAATAAATTATCATAAAGTAGAAAAACGTTGTTAGGTGGCTAATCAGTTTGTCTTCTCACTTCCTTCTGCTTGAAAATGGCATCTGCTAAAATCACCAGCTCAGTTCTTCTTAATGTCATAGTGGGAGAGACGAACAAAAAGCAAGACCTTACAACACTCAGAACTAGGATTGAAAGTAAATAAGTATCCAAAAAAGTCACAAAATCTATAGTTAACAGGTGGCACTAAATTGAGGCATGCAATAATTGACCCACTGTATTAAGCTTCCAAACATAGAGAAGAACTTTCGGAAGGAAGGGAGGGAGGGAGGGATTTCTGGGTATCATGGTGGAACAAAAGTAGCCTACCCATGACTATGCAAGTGAGACGAGCTAGAGGTAAAAAGAAAAACCTATATTCCAAAGAGAGAGAAAGAGCTCTGGGAATTAAGAAAAAGGTAACATTGAGAATAAATGCAGAGAGAAGCAGAAAGAAAACCCAGAGAAAAGTATGAAATAGTCTGCTCCACCAACCTCAGCTTCCTTGTGAGGGGTAACCAAACTCACAAGCAAAGGAGCTGTGTTAGGGACTGAGACCTCAAAAGAAGGCCGGCCACTAACAAGCACCTCAGAGAAAGCAAAGGAGATGCCCATTCCAGTAGACGTGCAAATCCCAATATAGAAACACAAGACTTACAAAGGAGCAAGGCGACACGACTCCTCCAAAGATTCATAACTCTTCAGTAACTAAATCCAAAGATATTGAACTAAAAGAAATTCCAGGTAAGGAATTCAAAACTTGATTTTTAAGGTCATCAAAGACTTCAAAGAGGATTTAAGTTAATAGCTGAATGAGTGGAAAAAATGCAATACAGGATATGAAAAAGCAGTTCAATAAAGAGAGGCTCCGAAAAAGCACAAAACAGAAATCTTTGAAATGAAGAAACACAATAGGTCAAATCAAAATCTCAGTGGAAAGCCTTGTGATTACACCAAATCAGGCAGAAGACAGAATTTTAGGGCTTGAAGACAAGGTTGATGAATTACCACATTCAGACAATAATAAAGAAAAATGGAATTATGAACAAAATATCCAAGAACTCTGGGACATGGTTAAACTTTCAAATACAAATTTTTGGTAAAAAAGAGGACACCAGAATAGGGACTAAAGACATAAAAAATCTATTAGGTGAATAGCAGAATATGTGATCTTTGTACATATATAGATATCCAGGTATAGGAAACATTTAGAACTCCAAAGAAGCAAGACTCGAAAATAACTTGCTCACATCATATTGTAGTTAAAATACCAAGGGCATTGAACAAAGAAAGGATGTCGAAAGCTGTAAAAAAAATAAACCCCATGTCACTTACAATGGCAAACCCACCAGAATAATTGTAAATATCTGAGCAAAAACTCTAAAGGCCAGGAAGGCAAGGAGTGATGTATTTCAAGATTCAAAAGAGAGTAACTGCCATGTAGATTACTAATTCAGCCAAGCTGTCCTTCGGGGAATTAGAGGTCATAGCAAAACCATACCTCAGGGTCTTTGGGGTCACCATACAACAGTGAGTGCTTGAGAGATGTCAAAAGCACACTGGAGAAGAGGGGAGGGGCTAGTCACAACCCTAACCCTAAGTAGTGAGGCGCTTAAGCTGTAGAGGATGCTGTGCTGAGAATCCACGTGTGATTTCAGAGGCTGAGTCTGGAAGCTTGGCTCCTCTTGCTGCCCCATTTCTTTTCTTTTTTTTTCTTTTACTCTATTAGTACATGTGTGTAGTATATAATGTTGACCTTCATTGAGTGGAGTTGGTACATGCACATGATACATCCCAATTACTTTTTTCTTCCCTTATGCCTCCGCCTCCCTCTATCTTTTTTTTTAATGGTACATTTTAGATGTACATAGTGATAACATTCATCATAGGGGATTTGTACCTGTACATTACATATTTTGTTGCTTCTTTTTTTCCCATTCCCCTCCCCTCACCCCCTCCTCCCTCCCTATTTACAAAAGCTCTGTTTCCATTTCTTCCTTCCATTTCTTCTTTCTCTTGTCCCTCTGTTCCTTTCCCCCTCCCTTGTTCCCTTTCCCATTTAGACATTTCCTTCCCTTTCCCTTTCCATGCTGAGAATGATCTATCTCCCTACTTCCTATTATTTTTTATTTTGCTCTTTATTTTTACTCTGGGGTTCTCATATAAGAGAAACAATGTGATATTTAAGCTTCTGTGTCTGATTTATTTTACTTAAAATTATGGTTTCAAGACTCATTTATTTTCCAACAAATGACTTAAGTCTATTCTTCAGTATATGTGCTGCCAAAGTGAGCACTTAAGTCTATTCTTTATGGCAGGGTAGTACTCCAGTGTATATAAATACCATGTCCTCTTTTTATAAATAATTTTATTGTACATTTTAGATATACATAATTGTCACATTCATTATGAAATTTGTACGTGTACATGACATATCTTGATTCTTCTTTCTTTCTCCTTCCCTTCCTCTCCCTTCATCCCCCCTTCCCCTCTTTATTTACAAAAGCTTTGTTTCCATTTTATCCTTCTTTTCTCTTATTTTTTTCTCTTGCTTCCTTTCCCCCTCTTTCCTCCCTAGTTCCCCTTCCCATTTGAATATTTTCTTTCTATTTCACAACAATAGAAAGAATATTTTCTTTCTATTATATATTTTGGTCCTTATTTACACTTTTGGTTTCTCACACCAGAGAAACAATGTGCTGTTTACTCATATGTGTCTGATTTATTCCACTGAAGAGTATGGTCTCAAGGTGCATCTATTTACTTAGAAATGTCTTACGTTTATCTTTCTTTGTGGCAGAGTAGTACTCCATCGTATAAAAAAGAAAACCCACTTATTCTTAATCCATTCATCAGTTGATGGGCATTTGGTCTGTTTCCAAAATCCAGCTATTATGAACCACGCTGCTATATAAACATGGGTGGACATATATTGCTGTGGTGTGATGATTTTAATTTTTTCAGGAAGATACCAATGAGGGGAATAGCTGGGTCAAATGGAACCTCTAATTTTAGTTTTTTGAGCAATCTCTGCACTGATTTCCATAGTGGTTGCACCAGTCTATACTCCCACTAACAGTGGAGAGGGTTTCCTTTCTCCCCACAGCCCCACCAGCACTCATTATTGGTTGATTTCTTAGTAGTAGCCATTCTTTCTGGAGGGAGATGGAATCTCAGTGCTGTTTTAACTTGCCTCTCTCTAATGATCAGTGATGTAGAACATATCTTCATGTATTTATTTACCATTTGCACTTTTTCATCTAAGAAGTGTCTGTTCATTTCAGATGTCCATCGTTGAACTGGATCTTTAAATTTGGGGGTATTGATTTTTTTTTTTTAGTTCTTTATATATTCTAGGTTTTAGTCCTTTCTCTGAAGAACAGCTGGACAAGATTTTTTCCCACTTTATGGATTGTCTCTTCACTCTCTTGGTGATTTCTTTTGCTATGCAAAAGCTTGTTAATAAGATGAGATCCTAGTTGTTGATTCTTTGTAATATTTCCCATGCTATTTGGGTTTTGTTCATGAAGTCTTCTACCTTCCCTTTGCCACTCTTTCCAACAGTTGATTTATAAATTTTATCCAAAGTTTATACCTTTTGTCAGCAGGAGGGTAAATGTGACACAGGCTACTTGGCAATCACTGAATCTCAGTCTTTGTGCCATAAATACTCAAAATTGCTGATTGAGGGTGTTTCTGCCATTACACTGTTATTGCCAAGTTAATTACTATCGAGTAATCTAATCAGTTGGTGCCCACTGACAAACTCTTTTTGTCTTTTATTTGTTTGCTTTCAAGGTGCTTTAAATAAGCAGCCTGGGGATAACTCAAGGACTGTGTCTAATTTAAAAGCTGTTAGCTAATACCAGAGATATTTTTGAGAATCCTCGAGTTTTCCAACTGTGTAAATACTCTAATAAAAATTTGATTGCATTTGTTGTTGCTAAGGAATAAAGTTTTTCTCTATTCTTGAAAAAACTGTCAGGAGAAATTTCCAAGTTGATACTTCTAACAAGCCTGCCTCATGTACTTTGGAAAGTTCCTGTCCAAAAAAATAAAAGACAGTTCTCTGTCATGTCCTTTTCCATTCGTAATAAAATATTCTGATTAATCCTGGTATGCTTTCAATGTACACAAAAATCACCTATGAAACTTGGTGATAAAATTTGTTCATTTATTTTGTTTTAAGCCTCTTAGTCTGCACCAGGATTTACAGTAAAATTACAACATATTTATAACAAAGTTCTCTTGATTAAAGCTGTCACTTTACATATCAAGAATTTTATTATTTCTAACTATAAGATCTACAAACATAAAAGTATTAAAAGTTGTAAAAACCTAGATTTTCAGAGTTGGGAATAGTGTGCCATTAGAAAATGACAGGACGCTTGTAAACAAGAAGATTGAGAAGTTTATTTGAGTTATGTACCTGTCTAAAATGCTCAGCTTTCATCCGCTGGCTTCACAGTGTAAGAATTTAGCTCAGCAGCAAAAATGAGAAATAATGCAGACTTCGAATCTACTGAATATTGTATTTTGGTGGGAAAGCAAGTGGCAAAGTAGAGTATCAAAAACTGAAAATGCAGGTACTGTCCTCAGATTTATTACCTTATGCTGTTAGATCCTACCAAGAATGGCATTTCTTCCACGTCACATTTCTCAGATTGTGCATTTAGAAGACCAAAAGTTTGTTCTAAACATAGTTTTAATTGCATAAAAAAAGATAATTAGGATAATTCAGGAATTGTAACCCAGAAAAATAAAAGACATGCAAGCTAGTAATAAGGATTTCGGGAAAAAAATAAAAAAACAATATAATGGAAATTTGCTACGTTATTTAGTGTTTACATGTTAGTATTATGGACATTTCTATTTGTATTGAAACAGTGAACAATGACTCATTAAAACTATACTATATTTGCAGTATTTAATTATGCTTTAGTGTGTGTCCTTTCATTCTAAAACAGAAACACATGAAAAACAAACACTACTGTATTTTTCAAACTCCTGTTGGAGAAACTTTTTTATCACTACATTTGTAAAACAAGTACTAGTCTACTTAAGATGCCAGCAGACAAGATGACCAAACAGTTGAGCTACAACCCTCACCAAGTGCAAGGCTCTACCAGGAGAATCTTCAGTGGGGGATACTTATGTCTGAGGTGTTTGGCATTGACAGCAGCTTGGGGTGTTCATCAATTAGTGGCCAACAAGTAAAAATGAAACTGTGTGAAGGTATTTTCATGGCAATTATACAAAATGTACTGCAAATATTTTTACTCTGAAACTTAAAATATAGTTAAGACTTAATTACAGTTTAGCTCACAGATACAAAAAGAAAAGAAATTAAAAGTAAAACATCACATTCTATCATAAAATGACCTATCCAAAAGAGTTGCATTTATTCATTTTTATAACATGCAGTCATTGAACAGTAGTGTGCTAAGCACTGGGCTGTGTCTTCTAAATAACTTTGAGTCAAACATAATCTGTATCCTTAGAGTTCATTTCTAAAACTCCAGCTCAGAGAACATCCACCAGTTTAAAGTTGATAGGAATCTATAAACGTGATTACTAGCATTTGGGAAGGGTATGGAGGTAAAATAGTGGGAGGCTAGATAATGAGTGTCCAAATACAGTCAAAAGTAGTAAATCCTAGTGTCTTACAGAAAAGCAGGGCATTAGAGATCATAATAACTTCTCATTGTATCTTTGAGTAATCAGAAATGCAGTGCTCAAAGCTCCAAGCACAAATGATAAGGAGATAGAAATATTAACTACCTTGATTTGATCAGTGGGTATTGTAAAAATGTATTGAAATATTGTACTGTAGCACATAAACATACATAACTATTACATGTTAATAAAAAATTTTAAAATAAATTTAAGAAGATGGAAATGTTAACTAGTCAGGGTAGTTAATTACATATTGTTATAACATACTTCCATAATTACATACTGTATTCATGTATTGAATTTTCATCTGGTACCCTACACATTTGTACAATTAAATTTTTAAATTAAAATTATAAAGTAAATACTTAAAAGTGTTCCACAGATAAGAACTAAAAAATTGGAGATCAATACTAGCATTACAGTTTTTGGTGTATTTTGGGTAGTTTTCACATGAACTTGTAACTTATTCTTTGATTAATGAAACCAGTATTGGCTCATCACATGAAAAATATCAAATATAAAAGTGAGACGTTCACAAATTCTCCTCAAAGTCTCACAGGCTAGAAAGGAAAGCAGATGTACAAAAAATCATAGTGGCCATTTGACAAAGGTTATCATGAAATGAGAACAGGGAGAAGAGAAGTTAACTTTGGCAGAAGAGAACCTCAAAAAAGTTTTCCCAAAAATTATAGAAATTTAGTTGAAACTTAAGACTAAATAAAGATCAGTAAGTGAATAATGGAAAAGGGAGGGTGATAGTAGGTGGAACAAAAAGCACACGGGGAGTAAGAAAGTCAGCCTTGACGACTGACAAGGTGTTAACTACAAAAGGAAGAAAACCCATCCAGAGCTACCAACACTAGATCATATATAGGCAAAAAAATCTGTAGACTTGATTAATAGAAAAATGCACATTATTAGGGCTCAAGCACATTGTGGCCTTTTGACTACTGGCAGAGTGAATAAATAAGCAAATGTGTGGATAAATAACAAAATGGTACTCATTCTGTGATAGGTAGAATAATGACTCCAAAGATATCCATATTGAAATTCCTGAAACTTGTAAATATGTTATCTTACCTGGAAAAACGATACTTTTCCAACATGATTAAGAATCTTAAAATGGAAGATTAGTCTGGGTTATCCAGGTGGGTCTAACGAAATCACACAGATCCTTAAGGATGAAAGCCAAAGCAAAAACATATAGTACCAGAATGAAACAGATGGAGACTCAGTTGACCTTTGCTCCTTTGGAGATGGAGGAAAGAGGTATGATCCAAGGAATTCAGGAACTCTTTAGAAAATGAAAACCCAGTGGGAAAGATTCTCCCTGGAGACTTCAGAAGGAAAACAGCTCTGCTGACCAGTCAAATTTAGCCAACATGGCCTAGTTCCTATTTCTGACTTTGAAAATTGTAAGAAAATAAACTGTATTGTTTCATGACACTAAATGTGTGATAAACTCTTACAGCAGCAATAGAAAACTAATGCATCCTACTACAGTGCCGACGGTAGGACAAAAAAAACCTCTCAGTGTAGCAAAAGACAGATTAGATAGTTTTATTCAACTCTAATTTTTAGAAGCTACTGGCTCCCCTAGTTCTTCCATTTATGGGAGTCTCATTTTAGGACTTCTCACATTCCATAACAATGGGAACCAATTCTAAAAGCAGGAAAGATCCTTAATGGCATCTCAGAAATCCCTAAGACTCTACCCATCTCAGCCTCAAGGGCTATAAGCTTTCATTTGAGAATAGAGCCCAAGAGACTTTGCTTGAGAAGGGCCACCTAGGGAATTGGTTCCCGGGATTCCCTTCACAGTGCTCAGCCATTCAGGCACTTGGAAGCCTCTGCAGCCATGATCCAAGGGGTACTGGCTACTTCTCAAGACAGGGATAGACTTAGTAGTCATCCACATGATGCTGGTTTTATGGGGATGAAGAATGCAAGAGTTGTGGGATTAGGGAGGCTTTCACCTAGATTTCAGAGGAAACTCCAAAAGAAACCTCCCCTTTTTAAAAAAAAGTTGTGTGTTTTGGGAGTTATGTCTCAGCGATAAGAAAGTGACTAAGACAGTTGGTGGAGGCATATTATGACAGCAAGAAAAACATACTTTGGGACAAAGCTATCTAAAAATGATAGCATGCAGACTCTCAGCACAGAAGCCAAGTAGCTTAGACTTCAAGCCAGTTTTGTCCTTGATGATACATTTTTTTTATGCTTTCCAGAAATTAAGAATTCCTGTGATCAAGCCAGGAATGGTGATACATAATTATGATCCCAGCACCTTTGGGGTGGGCGGTGTTAGGCAGGAGGATTACAAGTTCAAACCCAGCGTGGGCTATGTAGCAACTGAATGAGACCCTGTCTCAAAAACAGGGTTATGGCTGGGGAAGGCAGTTCACTGGGAAGACTTGGCTTCCTTCACCATTATGGCAAAAAAATAAAAAATAAAATCCCTGTGACCTTCACATGTGACATTTAAGATTTCTGAAGGAGTCCAGATTACAATACTAGTAATGAAACAGAACAAAACCTTAGTCTTGGTTCTTGTTGACTTCTATTTTCAATTTGGATATAGTGCTTCTCCACAAGTGCATTGGTATTACGAAATCACTGTGGCGGGTTTAAAGAAAGTATGAGATGACATTGCTCACTTGACTGGCTGTGTTCCCTGGGACAGGAAGGGCGATGCTTTGAACTGTTGTTTGTAGTGGAACCATGTGAAAACACTAACATGGAAATGCAGTTATTGTCTCCAATTCAAGTTAAATATATGTTAATATAAAATAATTCATGGCATAGAAAGTGAGCCCATTTTAAATTTGTACTAACAATCTAATATCTAGACTAATTTTAGCATAACCCATAATCGTAGCAGCTAGATTTAACTAGATTCTTTACCGTTCTTACACATCTAGGAAACAAGAGGAGTGGGGCAGCTTATTCGATGTAAATTTAGTGTGGAGAGATTTTCACTGTAATAGACACTGATTATCCACTGAAACTGGACAGTTAGTCAGTTTCTTCACAGTAATTCTTCTGTATTTTATCCATAGAGAGCTAGGAAATTCCCATATGAAAGACAGAAGCAATAAGAGAGAATTTTCATATTTCTAACAATGATTACATGTAACTATTGTAAATAGCAACTATAAATACTGCAGTCTAACAAAAACATGGGTTTTTAGTTTATTTATTACTGCCAATATATAGGAGCAGTGTGACTTCAGACAGGTTACTTAACTCTCCCGAGAAGACAATTTCTTGAGGTATAAATTAGAGACACTTACACCTGTTTGTCAGTACAGGGCTGCTGAGATAAGATGTTGGCAAGATTTCAATACGGAGCAAAGAAAATGCCTTTGGAACAAAAAATGGAAAGACTCATAAAGGAGATCTAAGGAGTAATACCAAAAAATAAAATTTAAAGAGACCAAGTGGTTACAATATTGAGAAATTTGAGTGTAACACTTATCTGTAGAAAGGAAGCATCCATTAGACATGGAAGCGGCACTGCTGAGAACATTACAAAAGGTGAAAGTTAGAAATATCCGTCCAATATTTCTTGGGAGGACATTCTGTCCCTATTGTGAGAAAGGTGTTGGGCCATTGTAAACAAACTCCACAACATTACGGGGCTTCCTTTTATTTTGATCAGAGCCCCACCAATAAGCTTGATTAAAACTCAGCATCCTTTAAATTCTGCCTGCAAAAGAGCGCAAAAACATAGCTCCTGTACTTCTGTTTTTTATGGTGTTGAGTATTACTGCTCCTACAACAACTGTTTTCCTCAACATCAGTCAAAAAGTCAAAGTGTATCTGTTTAGTGTCCAGTATGTGCCTGGAAATTCATAGCAGGTAGCAGGAACAGAGCGGCAAATACAACATGCAGAATCCAAACCAGGCCTGCTGGGCAAGCTAGAGAAATTTCCCTGCACATTAACCAGCTGTCACTTCCATTGTTAAACACGATTCTCACATGCTTGTTGAATTCAAACTGGTTTTGTGATATATTTGTGTGTTAGATGGCTAATATTTCACCAAATCAGGTTATCAAAACTGAAAAACCAATGGGTAGACTCTCAACTTCTATAAATTCTGTTTTTCTATAAATTTTTCAAAGTTATATGTTTTATTTGAATTTTCATAGGAGAATTCTAAGGATTTACATGAGTAACAAAATCTTAACATCACAGTAGGCTAAATGAAATACCTAGTTTGTTTTTTAAGATTTCTAGATACATTTGTGAAGATTAAAGACAAACTATTCAGTATCCTTCATACAATGCCAAGTGTTCTATAAATGGTATCACCAATAAAAATAGAAATACCAATATCAATAAAAGAGCAATAAACAACATCAGTATAGATCATCTGATGTTCCATTCCATATTACAATTAAATATTTTTACAGGTGACTGAAGCGAGATACACAAAAGTAAGTAATTTTTACAATTCCAGACTGTTAGTATGTGAGGTAAGGTTAGAACTTAAGTCTCACTACATTCCTGTGCTTTTAACAAACTATATAATTATTATTATCAACATGATCATTCATATTGTTTAGAATTTTTAAATCTACAACCCAGTATTCCATAGGATAAAAATAAAATTTGAGCACAGGAAAGGAAACAACAGAGTAAAGAGACAACTTACATCCTGAAAGAAATAGCTACAAACTATGAAACCGACAAGGCACTAATATCCAGTCTATATAAGGAACTAAATAGCCTAATAGAAAAAAACAAAATAACATGATTAAAAATGGGCAATATGTACACTTAAATAGACATTTTTCTAAAGAATGAATGCAAATAGACAACAGGTATATGAAAAAATGCTCAGTGTCACTAATCATCAGAGAAATTCAAATCAAAACTACAGTCAGACATGGCCTCACACAGTAAAAATGATATAGTGATCTGCTTTCTATCGCTGAGACACAATACCCATCACCCACAATTTAAAGGAGGACAGGTTTAATTTGGCTCAGAGTCTCAGAGGATTCAGTCCATGTTTGGCCGACTCCAAGGCAGACATCATGGCCAAAAGGGGTGGCAGAGCAAAACTGCTTAGTTCAGGGCAGCAATGAAGCAAGAAATAAAGTCAAAGAGGAAGAGGTCATGGACCATACATATTACCCAAGGTCACACCCCCATGACCCACCCAGATCCATCCAGAAATGTGCTTTACCAGTACCCCAGGTGGCCTGCAAGCCATTCAAGTTGATAATAAAATTTAACTGTCACAAATGATTATTATCCAAAGGATAAAAAAAACAATGCTGGTGAGAATATGAAGAAAAGAGAAATCATGCACTGTTAGGGGAATGTAAATTAGTACAGTATATGGAAAACAGTATGGAGATTCCTGAACATTTTAAACTATAATCAGGTGTAGTGTGACCTCAGCTACTCCAGAGACTGAATCAAGAGGATTACAAGTTTGAGGCTACCCTGGGCAACATACTGAGACCTGTCTCAAAAATTTTTAAAGAATAGAAATACTATAGGATCCAGCAAACTCCCTACTGGGTATATATACAAACGAAATAAAGAAACGAATTCATTTTGTTGACCAGATCTGCACTCTCATGTTCATTGTAGCACTATTCACAGAAGCTAAGCAGTGGGAGCAACCTGTCTATGAACTGATGAATGGACACAATAAATGTCATACATGTACACAATGAAATGCTACTCAGCCATAAAAATGAATGAAATCTTGTCATTTGCAATGACACAGATGGAACTGGAGGTCAGTATGTTAAACGAAGTAAACTGGACACAGAAAGACAAGTATCAAATGATCTCACTCTTATGGAATATAAAAATTTCATCTCAGAAGCTGAAAGTAGAATGTTGAGTACAAGAGGCTTGGAGAATAGAATAGTGGGAGGGCTGAGAAAGGTTGATGCTAAATTATAGTTAGAAAAGAGCAAGAAGTTCTGATGTGGTATTACTGCACAAAGGGTGATCTAGGTAGCAATAATGTACATTTTAAAAAGCCAAAAGAAAGTAATTTTTAATGTTTCATCATAAATTATACATGTCAGAAGATAGACATTATAACCTGACTTACACAAACAATATATACACGTACCAAAATATCACATGGTAAGACCATGAACATGTACAATTTTATAATTTCATGTATCAGTTAAAATATATATATATATATATTTTTTTTTTTTTGTGGTGCCGGGGATCGAACTCAGGCCCTTGTGCTTACAAGGCAAGCACTCTAATCACTGAGCTAAATCCCCAGCCTTAAAATATATTTTTAAAAATTAAAAAATAATTTTTAAATTAGAAATTTAAAATAGTTTTTAAAAATAATTTTTTGGGGGGCTGGGGATTTAGCTCAGTGGTTAGAGTGCTTGCCTAGCAAGCCCAAGGCCCTGAGTTCGATCCCTGGCACCAAAATAATAATAATAATAATAATAATAATAATAATAATAATAATAATAATAATAATAATAATTTTTTAAATTTTATTTTAATGGTATATTTTAGATGTACATAGTGATAATATTCATCATAGGGGATTTGTACCTATACATGATATATCTTGTTGCTTCTTTTTTTCCCATTCCCCTCCTCTCACCTCCTCCTCCCTCCCTATTTACAAAAGCTTTGTTTCCATTTTTTTCTTTCCATTTTTATTTTCTCTTGTCTCTCTGTTCCTTTCCTCCTCCCTTGTTTTCTTTCCCATTTGGACATTTTCTTACCTTTCCCAATATAATACATTTTAGACTTTATTTACACTTTCAGTTTCTCACACCAGAGAAACAATGCAATATTTAAACATGTGTATCCAATTTATTTCACTTAAGAGTATGGTCTCAAGATGCATCTGTTTACCTAGGAATATCTCAAGCTTATCATTCTTTATGGCAGAGTAGTACTCCATTGTATAAAAAAAACACCACATTTTCTTTATCCATTCCGCTGTTGATGGGCATCTGGGCTGTTTCCAAGATTTAACTATTACAAATTGTGCTGCTATAAACATGGGCATGCATATATTGCTGTAGTATGATGCTTTTAATTCTTTTGGGAAGACACCAAGAAGTGGAATAGCTGGGTCAAATGGAATCTCTAGTCCTAGTTCCCTGAGGAATCACCACACTGATTTCCATAGTGGTTGTACCAGTCTACATTCCCACCAACAGTGGAGAAGTGTTCCTTTTTATCCACAGCCCCTCCAGCATTTGTTATTGGCTGATTTGTTGATAATAGCCATTTTTTCTGGAGTGAGATGGAATCTCAGGGTTGTTTTAATTTGCATCTCTCAAATGACCAGTGATGTTGAACATTTTTTCATATGTCTGTCTGCTGTTTCTACTTCTTCATCTGAGAAGTGTCTATTCATTTCAGTTGCCCACTTTTGGATTGGGTCTTTAAATTTGGGGAGTCTGATTTTTTTGAGTTCTTTATATATTCAAGATGTTAGTCCTTTGTCAGAGGAATAGCTGGCAAAATTTTTTTCCCACTCTGTGGGTTGTCTCTTCGCTCTGTTGGTAGTTTCTTTTGCTGTGCAAAAGCTTTTTAATAAGATCAGGTCCCAGCTGATTCTTTGTGATATTTCCTGGGCAACTGGGGATTTGTTCATAAAGTCCTTGCCTACACCTATGTCTTCAAGAGTTCGACCTATTCTATCTTCCAATAGATTTAGTGTTTCTGTTTTAATATTTAGATCTTTGATCCACTTTGATTTTAGCTTAGTGCATGGGGAAAGATACGGGTCTAGTTTTAACCTTTGGCATGTGGAAAGCCAGTTTTTCCAGCACCATTTGTTAAAGAGACTATCTTTCTTCCAGTGAGGTTGTTTGGCCCCTTTGTCAAAGATAAGGTGACTGAAAGTGTTTGGACCTGTTTCTTCATCTTCTAATCTGTTCCATTGGTCCTGGGGTCTGTTTTTGTGCCAGTACTGTGCTGTTTTTATTACAGTAGGTTTGTAATATAGTTTTAGGTCAGGGATTATTATGGTCCCTGCTTTGCTTTTGTTGCCCAGAATTGCTTTTGCTATTCTAGGTTTCTTTCGGTTCCAAATGAATTTTAGGATTGTCTTCTCTAATTCTGTGAGGTATGCTATAGGTAATTTAATTGGGATTGCATTAAATCTGTATAGCAACTTTGGGAGTATGGCCATTTTCACTATATTGGTTCTTCCTACCCAGGAGCAAGGGATATATTTCCATTTTCTGATATCCTCTTCAATCTCCTTTTTCAAAGAACTGTACTTTTTGTTGTATAGATCTTTTACTTCCTTCGTTAGATTGATTCCTAGGTACTTCATTTTTTTGGATGCTATTGTGAAAGGTATTGTTTCCCTAATTCCTCTCTTGGTGAGTCTGCTGTTTGTGTACAGGAATGATATTGATTTCTGAGTGTTGACTTTGTATCCAGCTATGCTACTGAAATGTTTGTTAAATCTAGAAATCTTTTGGTGGAGTTTTTGGGATCTTCTCTGTAGAGTATCATGTCATCTGCAAATAATGATAATTTAACTTCTTTTCCTATCTTTATTCCTTTTATTTCTTTCTCTTGTCTAATTGCTCTGGCTAATGTTTGCAGAACTATATTGAATAAGAGTGGTGAGAGGGGACATCCTTGTCTTGTTCCGGATTTTAAAGTGAAAGCTTATAGTTTTTGACCATTTAGTGTGATGTTGGCTGTTGGTTTGTCATAGATGGCTTTTATCAGATTGAAATAAAGACCGTCTATTTCAATTTTCTGCAGGGCTTTTATCATGAATGGGTGTTGGACCTTGTCAAATGCCTTTTCTGCATCTACTGAGATGATCATGTGGTTTTTGTCCTTGGCTCTGTTAATATGGTGTATCGCATTTATTGATTTGCATATGTTGAACCATCCCTGGAATGAATCCTACTTGGTCATAGTGTATAATCTTCTTGATAATTTGTTGCATTCTGTTTGGCAGTATCTTATTGAGGATTTTTGCATCTATGTTCATTAATGAGATTGGCCTGTAGTTCTCTTTTTTCGTTGGATCCTTCGGCTTTGATGTCAGGGTAATGCTTGCTTCCAGGAATAAATTTGGGACTATTGCTTCTGTTACAATTTCGTCAAAGAGTTTGAGAATTAGTGACATTAAATCATCTCTAAATTTCTTGTAGAATTCAGCAGTGAATCCATCAGGACCTGGGCTTTTCTTTGTTGGTAGGTTTTTAATTACTTCTTCAATTTCAATGGCTGATATTGGGTTATTTAGAGTTGGTAATAAAAAATGAAATTTGAAAAAAAAACCAAAAAACAAAAAAAAATTAAATTTGATTGACCTTCTTTGACTATGCTTGCTTGGAGAGTTGATCATTTCAGCATGGTTTTAAAAATCAGATTTACAATTTATACTGAATTCACATTGAACAAGAGCATGAAATAATAATTAATATGCAAAATAATTGACTTTTTTTTCTCATGGGAGTAATTTCTACCAAATTACTGGGAGGCTAAATATTGGAATGTAGTGAAATTTCAATAATGTTCCTAAAATTCTTTTTAAATTTGGAAAGTAAATAAAATTAATTTAGTAGGATAAGCATGTAAATCTGTCCAAGGTTATTCTGAGAAATGAATAAAGACATTTTGATATATAAAAATATATTTGAAATATGTACAAAATAAAATTAAAGAAATAAGTGAAATTCATTTCTTTAAAATGGATTTTATATCCACCTAAAATCCTAAAGGAATTTGGTCAGTCTATGGTAATATGAGGAAATGTTGATATTAAAAAATAAGTGTGAAAGGATAAATAGTGCATTAAGTGTTGCTGAAATAACTAGCAATTTCTATTTTAAAAATAGAAAATTATGTATTCAATAGCAATTCACAAAAATAATCCCAGTTGTATCATATACCTAAATGTAAAGTATGAAATGATATTACTCATAAAGTATACATGAACATCATAACTTTTGTGATAAAGATAGCCTCTCTAAAAATGACATGCAGCAAAGCCATGGAGCAGGAAAGATATGCTGTCATTTTTAAATGATTATGCCTCAAAAATATGTCACGATTGGATTGAAAAATAAGCCAGGAAAATAATTGTAACTCTTGAGAAAATGTAGGTTAAAGTCCTTAACTTGAAAATAGCTTATATAAATTACATAAATTACATTTTAGTACAAATTTAGTTTAAAAAAAATCTCAAAATATAAAAACATTGTCACTACACATGAAAACTATTTCATCTAACCGGAAATCAAAGCAATGGGGAAAGTTACAGGATTTATACTATGTGGTTAGGATATGGAATGTCTTCCAGAACTCTCCTGCGCTCAGAACCAGGCTGTGTGGAGGGTGGCTGGATCGCAGGGCACTGTCATTGTGGGTAGTTTTGCACACCAGTGAGCTCAGCGGCTCAGCAGGCTGTTGGGTGGCGGGGTCCAGTTGGAAGGCGAGTCCCCGAGGCCATGACATGGTAGGATGTCTCTCCCTCCCTCCTTCCTTTTCTGATTCCTGGCTGCCTGGAAGTTAGCAGGCTTTCCTGCGTGGTGCCCCTCTGCCAGGCTGTTTTGTCTTGGAGCCAAATGATGATGGATGCAAACCTCTAAAAAACCATGAGCCCAAACAAACCTCTTGTCCTTTAAATTGCGGGTGTCAGATATTTTGTCTTAGTGATGAGGAAAGTTGACTGACACATAGACCTATCAAACTTCATGTAATGTGCAATTATTTTGGCATTAAAAATAATTTTATATTGATCGCTTGATTGGTTGTGATACTGGAGACTGAACCCAGGTCCTTAGCACTGAGCTAAATCCCTAGCCCCCTTTTTTCCATTTTTAAATTTTAAGGCATATTCTAAGTCACTGGTTTTCCCAGGATAGGCTGAAACTTGTGATCCTACTGCCTGATGCTCCCAGACTGCCTGGCTTAAAAATAATTCTGTACCGCTAGGATCAGCCATGAAGAGTTGACTGAGGCCACCAAATACTTTGACCAAGAAGAACCAGAAAATGTGGTTAACACAAACAACATCGATGTGAAGCGGTGGGAAAACTGATGAGTTAAACCAGATCCTTAAGCAGCCAGGATCCAGAAGAGAGGAGTGGGGTAGCAAGGGACCTGACGTCCTGCAAGATGGAGGACAAGACACTGGGAAACACTGAACGGGGTTACTCCACATGACAGAAAGGAGAAAAGAGCTATAGAACATCCCAAGATGATAAAAATGACATTTGGGGGCACCCAGGCAGTTGGATTGAGGGGTCAAATCCTAGAATGGAAGGGGACATAGAGAAGTGCCATTTACTGTTTGTTGCCTTCATTCCTGTAATTAAAGTGTTGTCTTAGTGTTTTCTGACTTCCACGGTCCTTTCTGAAGGCAGTTGTAAGTCTGACTTGCTCCTCAGTAGAAGTATCTTTTCCAACCCCTCCTGTCACCCACACTACCAATTCTTCCTATCTCTGACTGATTTCAGGCTTTTTCTTTTGCCCGGTATGATTTTCAGCATTATGGCATTTGCTAAATTCTCAAGTAGAGTAGGAGGGAAAAATGGGCATATAAGAAAAACTTCTAGATTTGAAAACAGATTAAAAAGTGGTATGGATCTGAGAAGACAAAAGAATAAAAGTCAGGGCACACTGAAAGTGTCCCTCGTAAAGATCCTAGGTTTCAGCTAAGTTTCGAGGCAGCATCACTTTTAGGACATAAAATGAAGCGGAAGTACACTAAACTTTACTAAAATACTGTCATTCGGGTTCGAGTTAACTTCAGTCTGGATTGCATTAAGGGACCTACTCACACTCAGCTGCCTACCGAAGGGTAGTGAACTTTCCCCAAATAAATGTCATGCAGAGTATCTTCACTGTTTCATACACAGTATCCAAAGTTTAAATTTAAATAGTACATGACAGTCTAAGAAATACAGTCATCCTCGCAAACAAACAATACCTACCGTTGCCTAATTTGGAATTATTTTATACTAACTTTAGAATAATCATCATTATTATGATGATGATTATTCTAAGACTTTAGAATAATGATGATTATTCTAAAGTAAAGAGATTAAAAGGTGAAGAATTTCATCAGATAGCTTTGATTTACTTTTTAACTAATCAGAAATTATCTAAAACTGAAAAAATGTAATACTGAAATTAGAAACAATAGATAGATTTACTATATAGATTGGGCTTAATAGAAAGGAAGATTAGTGGATTTCAGGAGGTATGATTAGAAAAATATCTATGGTGACAAGCAGCAAGCAGAAAAGAATAGAAAATGCTGAATACAATAAGAGTCTAGGCAAAAATTCTTATGTACATGCAATAATATTCCCAGAATGTAGGAGAAATACATCAAGTGAGAGTTCCAAGAGAGGAGAGAAAGAACAAGGATGTAGAAACAGTTTAATAATATATTGTATAACAGATACACACATACACACACTACACACACACTTAAGCTTGTCATGGAGACGATACAGAAAGCAAAAGGCAGCAGAAAAATCCTGAAAGTGTCTGGGGAAAGAAAGGGTTGGAGAGTAGGCAGCAGGAGGGGCCTCTTGCACTTATAGGAAGGGCTCTTAGGGGCTGGCTGGATTTAGGGTGTGTGACACTGGAACTAAAAGTGTGTGGTACCAAATTAATCTGTTGATTGGTTTAGCATAGTTCTGAGTGTGGATAATGGGAAGACCCACCTGTGTGTGGCTGGCACCAGCAAAGAGGCTGGTAGCCTGGATGACATAAACAGAAAAGGAGGCTTATGGCTTGCTGCTCACTGCCACCTACCTGCTCTGCCATGGACTGTTCCTCCTCTGTGATGCATCTCTGCCAAGCCACCCTCCCTTGGAGCCAGCCAATTATGGACTGAAAGCTCTACAAACTATGGACCCAAATAAACCTTTCCTCATTTAACTTGTGAGTATTGGGTATTTTGTCTCAGCAATGAGAAGAGTAACTAAGACAGATGGCATCATATGCACAAGGAAATAAACACTGTGTCTGGAGCACATATTTCTTTCATTGTCAGTTATTATTACAATTGGATTCATAATATGGGGTTGATGGCAGAAGGGAAATAAGGCTGGTGGCAAAGATCAGTGCATCCTTAACTGTCCAATAGTGATAAAGAGAGAAAAACAAAAAAAGAAAGTGCCAAACTCTATGCTGCCTTTGGTAACAAATGTTCTAGGTTCTATAATATGACTTAGTAATCACAAAGCTCACCGATTTCTCTCCAGTATGAGGAAAACAAAACGTGTATCGCACCGAAGTTCAGCGTCTTTCCAGCACTGTACTTTGCCAATGGCACACCCACAGAGCATATGACCAGCAGAACGTTCTCTTCTACCTTCTGTACTTAGATTTTTCCCTTCAGGAAATCCTCTTGCTTCTAGAGTTTATAATAGAGAAGGAAAGTGTACTTGTATCTAGCATTCATTTGATTTCCACTGATAATGTAGGAATGCAAAACTATTTGATGAGTTTTAGTTGATGCTATAAAATGTTTTTCACAAAACTGCACCATATATATTGACCAAATTGAAGTCCAGTTTGCAAATGGGGCCATTTAAATTGAAATATTAGGGAAAATTAGAGAACATTTGGGAAAAAAGGAGATATGACAGTTCTCAATCATAAGCAAGAGTACATTTATTCTTTATATAAAACTCAATTACTTGACTATGCTTGTCAAAGTTAGTTACTGCATAGATACAGTTGTATAACAATTGTGTAGATAGCAAAAGACTGGTAAAGCCAAACAAGCACCACATTTACATATCTGCTAAGATGATCATTTATTTGTTGAGTTCATCAAATACCAGATGTATTAACAACACTTAGAAACAATTTCTTACCTTTAACCTTTGGAAGATAATTCTAATTTGGATGACAAAAATATATTATGCAAAGTAAATATAGTATAACCAGTGATTTATTATAATAAGTAGTTAAGGACTTAAATTCAAGTGGCCAAATCCTTTTCATCAAGTGATTGTTACAATATTTTAGATATCAGTGGTTGCTGGTAAACCATCAACCCCATCTTTGATTTTTGCCCACCTGCTCATATTTGGCTTTGTTGGATCACTTGTCTTCTAAAGTGCAGATTTCTAATAGGTAACTCAGTGATGTCTTCATTATGATAATGCCTGCCTACAATACTTTCACCAGTTATCTAAAATGTAAATCAAATATAGCTTCATGATTACAATTATGTCTACATTACTTACGCCTATTTCTGATGCATGGATTTCCTAACACCACTCCTGTTTTCCATCTGTCTTCTCATGATTATTTTTACATCTATGCTTTTAAAATCCTCTTGAGTAGGAAGAATTTCCATCTACCTGAAAACTTTCAAATTCTGTTTTAGCCACTTTATTGCTTTAGCCATAAATATTAGCCAGTATTTTTCACTTGTGAGCTACAAAGTTGCATTTCATAAAGTTGTACCTAACATTTTCACTTTGTTGTATTCATTGTGCACTCTCTACATTGAATACTGTCCTTGTTTCTGCTCTGCAGGGCTGGGGACAGGGGAGGCTTCTCTAAGACACCTAATTACAGTACGTGGGGCATCATTACAGGCATCTTGTGCTTATTTCCATTTTGAACAAATGGCAGTGTAGTCATACTGGTTAGTCAGAGCTCATAAACATTTTTAGTCTCACCAGGATTGACATACTTCATATTCTGTTCTGATCCTCTGTTCTTGTCCTACTTAGAAGGGTGGGCAAAACTGCTGAGCTTTTTGGATTCTGTCACTCAGTAGAGAATTTAAATGGAGCAGGCATCATTTTGCTATATGCAAAGTGATTCCCTTGCTCAATAAGTAAAAGGAATTCATACCTAGGCAGATAGTACAATACCAGGATACAAAAATGAAAAAATTTCAAAAGCAACCAGACCCCAAATCTATTACCTGTAAAGGATCAGAAATTGGATTAGCAGAGGACTTCTGAAATATTATAAGTGAAAACAAAGGAAATGGGCAAATCAAAATGTTGAGAGAAATAACCCTTATTCTAGAAATCTAAAACTGAAGTTTCATGGGAGAGCGAGAACACACAAACTCATTTTCAAATGAAGATAGAGAATGTAGGAGGAAACTAGAAGGTTTATTTTTCTGTCAAAATGCAAGATTTTTAGGTGTCAAAATGTGTATAATAAGAAAAATTATTTTTTAGAAAATGAAAAGGCTTAAGTAAGTTACACAATACAACAAAACAGAAATTATAAATATATAAAATTATAGTGACTTTCATATTTGTTTTTCCAGCCCAGAATTCTCATCTGATCTTGAGATTCCCATACTCAAGGGCCTGTTCCATGTATCAACCATGTATCAATATATCTGAAAAGTTTCTTAAATTTAACATGTGCAAAACCCTCCTGACTTCTTTCTTCAAATTTACTCCACCTGCAGTTTTCTTTGCCTCATTTAAGAGAACCCAATCTTTTTAATGGCTGTAGCCAACTGTCTTAGAACCATCACTAATTAAATTCTGTTTCATACATCCTGTGCACCATCTCTCTGTAAATCATATAGGCTCAAATTTAAGATAGAATCAGATTCTGACCCTTTCTACTTCCTCTCCACTTTTACTTGATCACCTGCCTGTACACACACACACACACACACACACACACACCCACCATAATCAACTCAGTCCTGCAGTATTGCAGTACAGTGATAAATGGGCTTCTTGCTTTCACATTGGGCCTTACCGTCTACCTTCAATATAGCAGCAGTCAGAAAGACCTTGGAACACACATGTCCACATCATACATGCCTTCTGCTCAACACCCAGTAATGCCCCCTTGTCTGAGAGTAAAAGTCACTGCCCTTAAAATGGTCTATAAATTCTCAGAAAACTACCAGAATGGCTTCCCTTTGCCCCTGCTACTTCATTCACCACCTTCTCTTCTCGTCATGGAGCCCCACTGACCTCCTTATGGTTTTTAGATCATATTCTTCCACAGAGGAGTATCCAAAATTCTCTTTCCTTTTGCTTGGGACATGCTTCTCTCAGGTATCCACAAGGCTCACTCTCTCATCTCTCAAGTTTTAGCTCAAATATTTATGAATCTTCCCTATTTTAATATTTAAATGTGTAACTTATCAAAACATCTTACCTCACCATGACGTCCACTGAGAATAATGAACTTTGACGGCTTTCCCATACCATTATTTCCCTTCCATTCTTTCTGAAAGAAAAAATATGTATATTTGTGTGTGTGTGTGTGTATACTGTATGTACAGTGTATGTACATGTATACACTATGTACACTGAGAAGTCTATATAAATATGCACACATATATGCAATATGTTATGTTCATATAACTGGTAAATAGTGCCCTTAGAAGACAACAAATTCTGTTTTTTTCTTCAGAGCAAAAACTCTGTTGAAAAGTCGTAAAGTTGACTTACCTTCACTTCTGTTTTTCAGATAATTGCAATGATTTGTTTTTTTTAGAATGTATCACTTCTAAATAAAATATTAACTGGATGTTTTATAAACACTGGTTTTGCAAGTGTCCATCTCCAGTAATTCAAGATAAATCAATCATAAGCACAATATGTGACTATGTAGCTCTGTATCTGTCAGATAATCATACCTATGAAGTACACAACTTGAGGGCAGTGCATGAGGCACAAAAAGGTAACAGTGTCAACCCCCAGAATAACACTGAAAGGATGCTTCCTGAAGATGTATAACTAGGGTGCCCCTTATTTACATGTCATTAAAAGTGGCTGAAATAGATTACATTATGTGCCCCAATTATTAACTCCTTTATGATAGAATAATTCACCATAATCTGTACTGTAATAGATTCACTGTGGAACATGTGAACTCATCCACCCTTTGAGTTTGGGCTTGGCCATGTGACTGAGATTCTTTGGCCTTGGTTTGTTCATGGACATGATATGGAAAGACACCTGAAATGTGCCTGTGTAGTTATTTGTTTCCTGGCACTTACCTGCCATGAGAAGAACATGCCACACGTAGTTTCTGGTCCAAAAGAGATCACATGAGAGATCATGTGGGGCTTTCTTAGGTGACCCAGCATAGACCTTGGACCCAGCTTAGCCCAGCCCAGATCAGTCAAATCCAGATGACCGAGAAACTATATATACTGATGAGTTCTGTGGTAGTTTGTTTCAGTGTTAATGTGACAGTGACTGAATGTTAAAATGATCTACAACTGAAATAGCTAAATTGTACAATAAAATGTGTTTGTGATGTTTTATGTGAAAGTTATATTATTGTTTAGTCAACATCTACTTGCACCCATTTCTGTTCTCATCTGTTTTATGGACTCCTTGTTCCCTATTTAACTGAATAAACATCCACTTAACACCTTCAGTGTTCTAGGATTCATGCTGGTTTCTGGGCATACAGAGAGGAGTAGGCTATCACCACCAGCCTCCAGGAGCTTATACATAATGAAAGAGATGGACTAGTAATACAGCAATGGAAAATCTCATGATGATCTATTGTACCAATAGCAAAACCACCGGGCTCATTTGCCATGCAGTAAAGCAGCGCTAGGGCTCATCTGTGTGTATGGCTCCAAACTTCTTCCTGAGTGGGAGTCAGCCCAGAGGTATAACTGAGGCCAGGATTCTACCCTCTCACCATTCCACCTTGCTCCATGCAACTAGGTTTAGGAGACTCAGCTCTTTGGCAACCTCATTTATTCAGAGCACAGTTGAAACACTAACAAGCAATTAAAAAAAAAGTTTTGAACAAGTAAAACTGATGTCACAACTTCCATGCATGAAATTCATATATTTTAGTTATAGTATTTACTCTGGGACTCTCAAACCAGAAAACATTCATTTTTATCAAATGCAAATCTCGCAGCATGTCTTGGAGTACTGCAGTTGGTTAATATATTTCAGACAGAATAGTGAGTGTAGGCACAGACTATATGCAAAGTGAGATTTTTCACATTCATTCATAAAAATGAAATTGACATAAGACTGTGTAATTTAAAGAGAATAAAAAGAGAGTGGCCGATACAGTACTATAAGGAAATAACCTATGTTTACCCTGAGATGGAAACAGTGGGTTCTGTTGCAGGTGGAACAGAGGAATGTGGCTTTATTAGTGAGAACCTCTAACTCCTACAAAGATACCCTTGTTGATTACATTATTTAGAGGATTTATGCTTTGACAGTCCACATTCCATTTGCCTCTTGGCAGTGTTTCCTCAATTTTGTGTGTGTGTGTGGTTTTGGGCATTGAACCCAGGACCTTCACGCTGAGCTGTATCTTCAACGCTTTTTATTTTTCAGTTTGATCCAGGATCTTGCTAAGTTTTCCACTTGTAAGGACTCCAACTTGTAATTCGCCTCAGCTTTCCAAAGTGCTGCGACTCTAGGCAGGAGCCCTCTGCCCAGCTCTCATTTGTCGCTGCTGCTGCTGTTGTTTTTATCATTTTCCTGCCAATATTCATGTGAGCATTGTCCTGAGAGATGCTTTAGCCCCTGCTCAGGCCACCTTTCAAGTGTACTTCCTTTGAAGGCCACCTCTGTCTCGTCCTTGCTCTTTCTCTCTGGGGAACCACTTAGGTCTCCTCAGATTAGTTTCCTCACATGGACAATGAAAAAAAAAACAAAGTTTACTTTGTAGAGTTATGTCGAAGATTAGAAATCATACATGTAGAATTTCCATCATAGTTTTGACACATGGTGTGAGTAAATGAATTAAATATCTGAATAGCCAAATATCTAAACATGAGCTTTCATCTAATACAAAATATTAAATAGAGAAATCTTTCCAAATATAAAATTAGTTCACCATAAAAATAATAAGAACATATCTGGCCCCAGATTTAACTTGTATATCTGAAGTTATCAAAGCTCTTTAAGTATGAGTATCAATCATTGCTCTTAATAAATTCAATATATATTTCTAATAATGGACAATATGGTGACTTTGTCAATGCTTTCAAATCTATTTCTAGAATAATATAATGTTTTCGTATGCAAAAACTGAGGGGAAAGAGGACCAACCTTTGTTGTAGCTTTTCTGTCCTCAACAAAGGATATTTGGCCTCATCTGTTTTATTATCTCAACTCTATAGCCTGCCATGTATATCAAAAGCTTTAATTACACAGATGAAAGACTTGAGTCACAGTTGATAAGAAAGAAAATCATTACAGTCTCACAAGCAACCTCCTGATTCCTTGAGCAATGATATGGTCTGATTGAGGAACATCGCACTGTAATTACAATGTCCTTTTAGGCATGATTGTAACTGTAAAAGATTTGTCCTCTCTGACAACAATCTGTTTTTTGTTCATGAAATAAATTGGCTCATTTGTTCAGCAGCAAATGCTTCCTTGGTACTTTTTTTGTCTGGATTTGCCAGATGATCAAAAACTCAAAAACTTTGCAGTTAATTGATGCAAATACTGAGAAAGAGTGAATTTTTTAAAAGTTATTTGGAAGTTGTTCCCATTGAAAGCTTTCAGGTCTTTTGACTATCATTCACATAGCAGGAGAGGGACAAACTTTCATTTTTAAATGCAGTATTTTTTGAGTGTGGGATGCATCTTAAATATCAGTAAGGATAACATAAAACAATTAAAATCAAATGATTCATTTTTCAGTTTAGGGATCTTCTTAGTTTACTGCCAATATGAACTCTCAATAATGTGTTTCCTCCACTTATACAATATAGACAGAAATTTCCTCAGCTGAATGTCTGTCGTGATAAACTTCTGAACTAATTTATATAGGATTTTTTTCGCCATAACATTAAAATGGAATTTGATATTCATATCATGGGCATTCTCTAAGGAATGGCTTGTAAATATGATATAAAGTAAAAAAGTGTGCTATGTGCCCACAAAGTTCTTCCCTTCTCAAATCTCAAATAATTCCTTAAACCACACTTAGTTTTGTCATTTAAATTAATGAAAATTTTGTCCTCTCCCTGAATGTCACTTTTCTCATTTATAAATTGCTTACAGAGTATAGTCGGAAATAAATTATAGGTTAATTATCTTGCTATTACAGAAAAAAATATAGGATGTGAAATAATCATCTCATTGTACCTGCCCTACCATCCTGCCATGCACACGCATGTGTGTGTGTGTGTGTGTGTGTGTGTGTGTGTGTGTGTGTAGCAATGTTGAAATAATTTCTATTTAGGTCAGTTCTTTTCACCATGGTAATTAGCTTTCACTGTCCTGGAAGACTCAGGTGTATTTCAAGATTTCAGTTTTGTATAACCATATGAGTTATATATAGATTTTCCCCCAGAAATTTCCATGTTTTCACTTGCTCATTACTAATCTAAAAAATTCATCCTTTAAAAATAAAATGTTGCTTTTTAGCTATCAGTCCAAAAGTTAGGCCCTCAAATGTTTATCAAGATAACTATAAAAAGTATATATTGTCAAGTTTGAGGGGCTTAGTATTTTCATTATTATCTGTCTAAAAAATCAATATTAAAATTCAAAAACTTAGCCGATATATAATAACATATTTGGACAAGTTAGAAATAGAAATTTGTTTTAAAACAGATCAGCTATCACTACCTATGAATATCTCTATATGATTCAACAAATATCTAATAATGTATTGCACTTCTTTATCACTGGCTCATATGAGAGCATTGTTATTTTTAGTGTTTATTTCATTCATATTTATCATGATAAGTGATGTAGTTGTAACGTTTTGCACATTTTTCATTTTTGATTTAATAGCTATTTCTATTGATTATTTGATGTTTTCTATGTTTTGCCATAGTGACATATCAGAATCATTTTTTAACACAAAGTTTTAGTAAGTCGAATTGACTCAGAAAAGGACTTGAAATTTTTCACTTTTTGTTATAATTCAGCACTATCGTGCTATTCTTTTGCTTGAAGCACTCCCTGGGAAATAAGAATAAAACAGAGCTCTCTAACTTACAAAGCCCAGTGTGGCCTCTGCCAACAACTTCTTAGCTCTTCTGCCATGATCTCCTGACCATTGTTTTGCTATAGCCACAATGACCTCTTCTCTTCCTTTTAGTCTCACCAAACATTTTCTTCCTGGATGTTCTAATATAAAATTAAGGCTCAATTTAAATACTATCCCCTCAAAACAGCCATCCCTGACCACCTGGTCAGTCTAAAGGAGTTTTCCACAGACTTGCTAGCATGGCAACTTATTTTATTTCTCTACTGCGTTTTTTTCATGCTTGCTTTTTTTCTCATGCTGATGTCTTTCTAACAAAATGCTACATTCATCCCTCAAATACTGGTTCTTGTCTGTTTTGTTTATTTTTATCTTCATTTCTTGTTTCAGTGTAATTTTGCTTTAACATTTGTTGAATGTATGAAATGATAAGTATGTACTAGTAGATGTCAAGAAATTGAATCCAAGCTGATTACAGTATTTTCTGTTGATCTTCCCAAGCTCCTGATGGTTTCTTATTATGGCTGGGAAAGTAGCTTGTTCTGAAAAGATTTTTGGTTATGGTTTGTCCTCTCTTATGTGGCATGTTCATTGATGGACTGATGAACAAACAACATATATAGAGATATGTGGCCTCCCTCCTGTATTATTTATTATAATAAAGCAAAAACAAAACATTGAAAATTAGTTCTGAAATCTCATCAGAAAAGACTTCAGAGAAACCTACAATCCAAATGCATGAAACAATCACAAGTATTTATTTTTCAGAATGACTGTTTTAGATCGATTTAAAATAGCAAATACATGAATGTTATTCTCATGAACCACTTGGGAAATTTACAATATAGATCCTACTTTTAAAACATAAAATATGAGAATTCATCTCTTGTGGTAGACTTCCTGAAAGTCAAGAACAGATTCACTGAATGCCTTGGACCTTAGTCTATAATGACAGTTTTGACCTCAGTGCAGTAATGAATTAGGTCCATGATGAGGGAATATGCATTTTTTTGTTCTGCATTTATGTTTATTTCCATTAGAAGCAGTTTTTTTTAACTCAAAATCTTCTGAGACTCCATTAAAAATCACTTGGTTACCTCATTCACTAACAAACTGCTATTTAGTCGGTCAAAACTCTGAAGTGTTTTAAGGTGATAGTACTGGGGGGAAATGGTTTATGCTTGTCAAACAGTATAAAGTGTTCAATAAACTTAGATGGAACATAAAGCATGGTTACACAAAGGAGCTGTCTTATTTATGTGCAGCATGAAGTGGAAGTTTTCACTTAGCAGGCAGAACTTTTTATGCACCCAGGAAATATGATCGTTACGTGCTATGTTTATTTTTAATGATGGTGTCCCTGCCTTTCAAATGCAGCTCTTCTTTTCCTGGTAGGCATTTAGAATGGAAAAAGAAGAGAGAAGAGTGAGCTTCGCAGAGTTCTGATAGTAAACATAAATGTATATGCTTGCATCCCTTTCCCACCCTTGCATCCTTGTTTATAATAGATGGAAATGAAGACATATGCTGAGCCCCCATATATATATATTTTCTCAGGCATCTTAAAGTAGGGAGTAGCCTTCCTCCTGTTGTAGAGACAAATCCTCTTCTCGACTGAAGCTTTCACCATTGCCATTAAGCATTTTAATTACTTGCCATAAAATAACTCTTACCAGACCCTGAACTAACCAGAAGCTCACATCTTTTTCCTTCCACCCATTCACAGCTGAACTTCTCTAGGTTTTTCATAGTTTTTCTCTTTTTTACTTCACTCCCACCTCACCCAGACTATTGAGTGACAACTCCCACCTTTAGCATCCGTATCCCAGCGTGTCCCAGCATATCTACAAGGTCAACACACTATATATCCTACATATAAATCCTTAACTTCTCTGGTAGGCAAAATATTGGTCCCCAAGAATGTTCACATGCTAATCACTGGGATTTATGAATGTATTATGTGAAAAAGAAGACTTAAAACAGCAGACAGATTGGAGTTTGTTAATCAGATAACCTTAAAATGAGAATATTATCCTGGGCTCTCCAGGAGAGCCCTATCTAATTACAAAGATCCTTAAAAGTGGAAGAGGGAGGTGGAAGAGAGGAGAGAGATGGCAGTCTGAACAGGACATGGCCTGATGTTGTCAGCTCTGAAGATAGAGGAAGGGGCACAAGACAAGGAATCCAGTAGCTGCAGAAGCTGAAATAGGCAAGGGAGGAGTGCCCACCTAGAGCTTCCAGAGGTAAGTGCAGCTCTCTCAATGACCTGGTTTTATCCTGGTAAGATCTGTGCCAGACCTAACGGCTGAAAGAAGTGTAAGATTTTATATACATATATGTATAGTGGTAATTTGTTACAGTGACAGGAACGGCAGCAGGAAGCCCATACAAACTCCTTGATCTTTGCTCTTACCTTCTGGCTGTCCGGCCTTTCTACATGTTTCCGCCACTTCTCAGCATTTGTATCCTCATGCTCCATCTTAGATGCGCCTTCCTGTTTGCTCTGTATTATCCTCACCCAGGCCTCTAGTCATCACTTCTGAACAGATAAGTCACACGTGCATATTCTTAGCACATCCCATATCTCTCGTTGAGTCCCTGGTCTATAAATACAACTAGCTTGTCTATAAGGTGAATCTCAGTCACTTCAGAATAAATATGGTGGCTCTGAGATACAGCTCAGTGGTAGAGTGCCTGCCTAGCATGCACCAATCACTGGATTCAATCTCTAGCATTGCGAAAAGAGAGAGAGAGAGAGAGCATTTCCTCTTTCCCTAAACTTGATCCTCTTATAGTATTTTTATCTTAGTAAATGGAACCATTATCTCCCTAGTTGTATAGCAAAGCATTTAAGAATTACCTTTGACATGTTTCCGTCCTGTCCTGTATCAAATGACTATTTCCCACCCATTTTATTTACTAAATCTTTAAAATCCACCCCCTTCTTGGTATCTCCACTATCATCATTCTGGCTATACTTGTATTTATTTCTGTGTAACCACACAACTCAGCAGCTTAAAACAACGCTCACTCTATTAGGCTGTGGTTCTGCAGGACAGACATCCACAGCGTGTGGCTAATTCTCTGCTCAGGTTGAAATTGAGGTGTCGGCCATCTGATCATTGACCTCATGAGATCGTTCCTGTTATCTGCAGAGTGTAGCTTCTTGCAGTCATCACACTGGAGGCCCCAATGTCTTGCTGTGAGGTCTGCCGTCACTTTCTGGAGTCCATCCACCTTTCTCATCACATGGTCCCCCCTACCTCAAGTCTGAAAGGTACAAACTTGTACCTTTTCTTGTCCTTTGAGTCTTTCTAGCTTCTCCCACCACCAGGAGGAGGAAATTCTCTAAGTGGTCTTAAGGAATCAAGTGTTTAGACCACATTCACCCAGATGATTTCTGTCTCTCAAAGTCCACTGCGCTCATAGCCTAACATAATCTGTGGTACGTTATTTCATATTCACAGATTCTGGAGATTAGGATGGAATATCTTTGGGGTGCAATTTGAAAAAAGTTTGCTTACACCATTCACCTCAGTTCCCATCATCGCTTTCTGCATTTTGAACTGACATTTTGAATGTCACAATCCAAAGCCTTCCCCACCCCACCCTGTCTCTTTACCCCGAGACCACAGCAATCATCTTGAAATACGCACGGGATCCACATCCTGCTGCTCTTGGGTTCAGCCTTGAGTCCTGCAGCTGGATTTTCTGCTGCAGCGCATGCCTGTAAGGCGTGGGCTCTTCAGGGAGATCAAAATAAAGTTGTGAGCAGCCATTGAGACGGCTGCATAGCAATTTCAGTCATTCTGTCTGATGAAATATTGGAGGCTTATGTTTTTGTATAGGTATGTAAAATTTCATGTTGTAGTGATTTATTATATATTTTATAAAAGTATTGCTCCACGAAAAATGGAAACAAACAAGCAGATAAAATTTGTTTTTCACCACTAATAATTGAGGAAACACCGGACCAGGCTATTCTGTAAAGTCTGGCTTCTATTTTTCCAGTTTCATCTCATCCGTGACTTCTCCCTCTGAGAGCTCCAGCCACAATGATGGCCTTCTCGTCACCCTCCTGTGTGCATGTTCCTTGTGCCTTTCTGATTGCTCTCACTCAACCACGTCCCCCTACTTTATTTTCTCATTGTGCCAGGCACCTCCAGTATGTACCTATCACCATCTCAGTGTTTCCTATTTATATTTACGCAAATATTAAAGTCTGCTTCCCTCCTGAAATCTAAGCTTTATGGTATCAGAGATCTTGTCTTCCAGCTAAGGAGCATACATGAATTCCCTGCACAGTTCCTAATACATAGTGGGTGCTGAACAAATGCAGACGGAACAAGAGAGAATAAATAAATTTTCAACCTTTTTCAAATTCAAATGGCACTTCACCCAGTTATTACCTGTTTCATCTTAATCATGTTAATTACGTCTCCTAAACCTCATTGTCATTATGGGAAAATGGAATATTACTAGCCTTACAAGATTGATATAGGAATTAAAGTATATGCAAACATCTCACTTGAAAACTTCAAAATGAATTTAAGATATATTTAATGAGCTAGTATAAATTATGTGTCTATTACACAATATTGGTGGAAGGGTGACATATACAACAAATCTAAGTCCATTGGAAATAGGTTCAGTCTGTGTTTCTAAAATAAATGTTCTCAAATTTCATTCTAAAAGAACAGTAGGACAGATATGCAAATATGTGTTTAAGGATGTTCATTCTGGCATTATTTCTAAATATTAAAACCTTTTTATAATAGTAGGTTCTGGACTTCTCTAACTTTAATGTCGTTAACTTCTCCAGGCCATGGGCTGGGAGTTGTGTTATGTAGGGAAAACTGGCTTCAGTTACACAAAAGCCATGGGAACACATTTTGACCAGAAAGTAGAAGAAACCAAGGATTTTAAAAAATACTGATGACTAGAAAGAGTTACTAAAAGGGGGAATGAGAAATATGGATGTGACATGGGTAAGTGTAAATGTATTTAACAAACCAAATGATTATGGTGCACCAAGAATGCCACACAGTGCTTCATGTGTGCTGACTCTTTTTAGAGCCCATATGAGATTTAGGAGGGTGGTACCATTATTAACTGAAGAATGAGGAAACGGAAGGTTGTCAATATGCCTTCCTAAGTGGCTGGAACAAGGCTTGAATCCAGGCACCGCTGTAAGAAATGACAAAAAGAAAGTTTTCTTTTTTATCAAGAGTTTGATGGGAATCTTGAATTTGGCAATTTGGCTGGATGAAGCATGAAGGGTCTGGGGAGAAACTGAGTTTGCAGAAAGAATTAGGACTTTGGACTAATATCAGCATTCGGTTTGAGAGTTAATGTGGCGGAGTGGCCAGGTCGCCCTAATAACCTCTTTACGCTTGACCTTCCTGTCCTATTGCCTCGGGGGTTTATTGGCTATTAAGAAATTACTTGTTATTTCTAGTGGTGGACGTTTCCAGCACTCCAGGAAATAAAACTACAATCACTCAACATCTGAACAATCTGTTAGCAATGACAGTATTTGTTTTTAACCTTGACTTAAATTAATGCTACTTGTACCTGATTCCAAAGGTTAAAAAGATCACAGCTTTAATTGTAATTGTCCATTAAGCTCTTGCTATACTATATTTTGTTAGTCTGTGATTATAATTTTTGTTGCAATTACTTCATTTTTGACTTTTCTGAGGGGAGGAAAGCACAATCAATAGCTGCATTTAAAATAACAAAAATTTTAGGTATCCCTAATATTTTTCCTGGTTAATGATTTTATGTGTTTTAGGATTAAAAATACCAATGACTAAATACTATTTTAGGCAAACAAAGGAAATGAGTCAATGTTCACTATTTTAAGATGACAGCATTTTGTAAGGGAATAATGGCCAGGAAACTTGAGCAAATTGTGAGTTAGTTCCAATAAAGTATTTTTGACTATAGCAAACTGTGTCCAAAGATGAGGTATCAGAGAGCAGGTCTCATCTATATTGCATTATTATGCTTTGCACTGGATAATAATAATTTAGCATTCTTTGATATCAGGGAATTTGTGAAGGCACTTTGTTACTTACCACCATGTTGTAAAAAGTAGTAAATTTTAAGAAATGGAAAAATTTGTATGGTATTCTATAATCATTCTATTTAATCTGATGGCAAATAATTTGCACTAACAGCAGGTAAAGAGATAGCAGCACAATTCCACATCTGCTGGAAAGGAATTCTCACTTGTATTGGTGTCCTGTGCTGCAGGTTAGGATACAGAAACATCATCTAACAGAGTAACTAAATTACCTCCTGACCTCACTTTTACATAAGCTCAATTTATTGCCACAACCCTTCTATATTCCAAAAGAATGTTAAATGCACGATTTTCGAGAGGAATTTGACAACCTTTCATTAAATTATACATAAAGAAAAAACTGGTACAAAGTATGTAGAGATTTTCTACCACAATCCAGCACTTGAAAAATAGCCAAAGAAATAGGATACTGCTTTATAACTAGAGCCACATTTAAGACATAAAATTTCCTATGCATAAATTGACTACATTTTCTACTTTCTTTTAGAAATTTACAGGTTTGGAATATCAAGTGCCTTTGATTCTGACCAAGAAACATTTCAATAATTAAGATTTTAAATTATATACTTTCTATTCAAGTAACAACATTGAAAGCAATAAATTGAAAAAAGGATTACGATTAAAACAATCTAGCATTAACTTACTCATGAAATAGCTTTCATTACATAAAGTAAAAATATATTATTTTATGTTTATATAAATACAAACTATCACTTAAAATTTTATGCGCCCATATTTGTTATTACTTTAATTAATGAAAAAGTGATAACATAAATAAAGGTGACCCTGTTTTGCTGTGGAAATTTTATTATTTTTATTTTTTTTATTATTTTAAACCAAGAACATGTATTGGTACATTCTACATACATTGGTCACATTCATTACATTTATTCTGTACCTATACATGATACATCTTGGTTCTCCCCCC
>PVJO010011573.1:0-59216 GCA_004026905.1 Hystrix cristata | reverse complement strand
CAAAAAAAAAAAAAGCACTCTAATCACCGAGCTAAATCCCCAGCCCGTCTCCTTTAACTTCTTTTTTTATTTTTATCTTTTTTGAGCTGGGGATCGAACTTGGGGCCCCATGCTTGCAAGGCAAACACTCTAACCTCTGAGCTAAATCCCCAGCCCTGCATTAACTTCTAACAAAGCTCCGTCCTATCTTTTTCCTACCTAAGGGGTCACTGTCCCTACAATAGTGAGACCCTGTCTCAAAAAAACCAAAAAAGCCAGGCGTGGTGGTACAGCCCTGTATCCCAGCACTCCGAGGCTGAAGCAGTTTGAGGCCTGCCTGGGCTCCATAGTGAGTTCAAAGCTAGCCTGAACTACACAGCCAGATATTGTCTCAAAAATCCAAAAAATTTCCCCCATCATTTTGGGGCTGATTTGTTCCAAACAGGTTTCCCCTGTGTAACCCAGGCTGACCTTGAGCTTTCTGGCTTCCTGTTGTGGCCTCACACCTGGCTAAACTCGCTTTGTTTGTCTGTTCTGTGGTGCTGGATATGGAACCCAGGGCCACACACACACATACACACACATGCAGGTCAGTGCTCTGTCAGAGCTGCAGCCACAGCCCTAGTGCTGCTATTGTTTTTTTTTAACATGGAATATTTATTTTCTCTTGGAGCCAGAGAAGAAACGCAAAAGTAATTATAAGAAATTGGAGAAAAGATGAGGCAGCTTGAAAGGTATTTGGGAAAACATCACTGATGAGCTTTATGGGGCTCAGTGGCCTTCTCAACTGCTCACCAGGGGTCTCAAGTGAATTTTTTTTTTTTTTTTCGGTTTTTTGAGACAGGATCTGGCTATGCTGTAGGCTGGCCTTGAACTCACTGTGTAGCTCAGGCTGGTGTGGAATTCGTGGCGATCCTCCTGCCTCAGCCTCTCGAGTGCTGGGATTACAGGTGTGCGTCACCAAGCTTGGCTTCACGTAAATTTGATGGTTAAAACTGTGAAGGGTGGGGCTGGGGATTTAGCTCAGTCGTAGAGTGCTTGCCTAGCAAGCTCAAGGCCCTGAGCTTGATCTCCAGGACCACACACACGCACACACACAAAACCAAACAACAAACTGTGAAGGACAAAAAGGAACGGAGCCTGGCATGGTGGCTGACACCCATAATGCTAGCACTCTGGGAGGCTGAGGCTGGAGGATCACAACTGAAAACCAAAAAACGAAACAAAACAAAACAAACTTCCACGATCCCAAGGAACATAACCATGAGAAAAATGGTGCATTTTACAAAATTTCTGGAATACGAGGAAACAATAACATACATTGACATCCTTGGAAGAGTAAAAGTGCTGTGCAGATTCTAAGCATCATCATCATTCATCCCTTAAGGGACACAGTGGCGACTGTACCCTCAGAACAGCAGAGTAGCGATGGAGCTAACTGACTCGCGGCGCCTGCACTCTCCTGCTCCCCGGGACAGATGCGCTCAGGCGGCCGCGGAGTCGGTGGGCTTCGCTGCTTCCCCACCCCACGTAAATGGGTGCAGAAGCTCAAGCAGTGTGTACGGCTCGGTTTTTAAGTGATGAGCTGGGTCACACGTCAAGCCTCCGAAAAAGGCAGCGGATTTTCATCTGTGGAATGTTACAGCAGCGCCTTGCAGGAAGCAGGCTGCAGCAAGGGGCAGCTCCATCACTATGTGAGAAGGCGCAGCTGTGTATGTGAGTGCGAAAGAGTGGGGAAGACATTTTCATAGAGAAAATACCGTTTTCTCTTCCATTGCACAGACTAAGGTTGGGGGTTAAGAGTTTTTTCTGTTTTGTTTTTTGTTTTTTGAGACAGAATCTTGCTATGTAGTTCAGGCTAGTTTTAAACTCACTGTGTAGCCCAGGCAGGCCTCGAACTCTCGCAATCCTCCTGCCTCCGCCTTCCCAAGTGCTGGGGTTACAGGCGTGCGCCACTAGGCCTGGCCTGGGAGTTGAGAGTTTTCCAAATGAGCAAACTGAGCAGTATGTGGTGGTGTGTGCCTGCGATCCCAGCGCTCTGAGGCTGAGGCAGGAGGATCACTGTGAGTTTGAGGCCAGCCTGGACTACATAGCAAAACCCTATCTCAAAGAACAAAAACAACTCCACCAAATACCTGGAAGTCACTCCCTGGGACAGGGCTATGACTGACACTGTGTTCCAGCCGTTGGCCCCAGATGCTGTATAGCACTCTTCAAAGGCCCTCCTAGGTCTCTGAGCAATTAACACGTGTATTAAAATCTTATCTACAATTATTCTCTCCAATCTAAATTCTAGTTGCAGGTTTTTCCTGGTCTTTCCATCCCTGAGCACACGAGTGATTCAGAGGCCTGGAAAATAGACAAACCCCAGAGGAGATCGGATATCCCAAATCACACTGAACATTTTATTCTGGAGGGGGAAACTTTAAAATGAAAACTTGAAAGTAGTGCTCCTTTACACTGAAGCGGAAACTTCCAAGTTGATGAGTTGTTACCATTACTTTGGTCAACACTTCTATTTTAGTAAGAGAAAATGTCTTGAACGGAGACAGAAAGACACAGAGCTCAATGACAGGATGAAAGCATTTGTCTGTGCTACCTTTGAGGCACAGGCACGAAGACACTTTCAAACATAAGAACCTCTTCTTACAGCCGGCTGTGGTGGCGCACGCCTGTGATCCCAGCACTCAGGAGGCTGAGGCAGGAGGATCACTGAGAGTGTGAGGCCAGCCTGGACTACCCAGTGAGTTCAAGGCCAGCCTGAACTACATAGCAAGACTCTGTCTCAAAAAAAATAGGGCATACTCATTGAGTCAAACCCTCTCTGGGACTAAATCAGTTTTAAACTAGGCATCTTGATTCCTTTAAATTCTTCTGGGACACTAAAGAAAATTACACAGTAAGTCATTTCCTCAGGGAACAAAGTCAACTTTGGTCTGAAACTACACAAGGTTCACATAAGCAGGAAGTTATTGAGGCCCCATGGGATATCCGATCCATGAAAAACAGTATTTCTTTCTTTTCTTCTTCTTCTTCTTTTTTTTTTTTAAGGCAGGGTCTCGCTGTGTAGTTCTGGCCAGCCTTGAACTCACTATGTAGCCCAGGCTGGCCTCAAACTCACAGCGATCCTCCTGCCTCAGCCTCCCGAGTGCTGGGATTACAGATGTGTACCAGTATGCCTGGCTCTTTTTTTATTCTTTTGAGACAGGGTCTCACTAAGTTGCCCAAGGGGACCTCAAACTTGTGGTCTCCTGCTTCAGCTTCTTGAGTGCTGGTATTGTAGGAGTGTGCCACCATGTCTAGTAAAAATGACATTTGTTTTTATACTATGTTCATCTTGTGTATACAATTTTATATAAAAGAGATCATACTTCATGTATCATACTTTGTCTCATAACTAGTTATACTTACTGAATAAGATGTGGTAGATCTTTCAATTTTTTTTTTCTTTTTTGGGTGCTGGGGATTGAACTCAGGGCCTTGCACTTGGTAGGCTCTGCCTCTGAACTAAATCCCCTTTCAATTTTTTTTTAAACGGTGGCAAAGTTTATTCAAAAAGGCAAAAATGAAGAGTGGGAGAGAAACACTCTGCAGAGCGAGCTTGGATTGAATAAATAGAAAAAGAGTGAGAGCAAAGATAAAAGTATACACTACATCTGGGAAATGCAGCATGGGTTATTGTGGAAAGGTATAATAGCCATTTTTTTTTTTTTTTTTGAGACAGAGTTTCACTATGTAGCTCAGGCTGGCCTCGACTTTATGGTTATCCTCCTGCCTCAGCCTCCCAAGTGCTGGGATGACAGGCATGAGCCACCCCACCCGGTAAGGTCCTTCAATGTCAATCATGATCAACTGGCATCTTAATAGCTGTATAGTATTCCCACTGGATGTATTCTCATAATCTCTCCTTTTGATAGACAATGGAGTTATGTTTTGTTTTCACCTATGATAAATAATACTTATCATAATTGAGGATTTACTATGTGCCAGGCACTGCTCTAAACACTCTGTGTAACTGATTTAATCCTCAGAGCAAGCCTTTTGAAGTATATAATTATCCCATTATTGATAGAAAGAAATGAGGTAAGACAGGTAAATGACTCGCCCAGGGTTGTCCAGGTACTAAGTAGCTCCAGCGTCTACATTTTTTTTGTTTGCTTGTTTGTTTGTTTTTTGAGACAGGGTCTCGGTATGTAGTTCAGGCTGGCCTTGAGCTCACTATGTAGCCCAGGGTGGCCCTGAACTCGCAGCGGTCCTCCTGCCTCAGCCTCCCAAATTCTGGGACTACACGCATACACGCCTTTTTCTTGTAGTTTTGAATACAGATTAGATGACTTAGGGTGATGGTGGCTATCTCACCATTTTAGGTCACGGGGATTTGCAGAGATGCTGAGCTTGACATTGGCAAGCTTGAAAACCAATGCCAGCAGCTGCTTGATTTTATATTTTTAGGATGTTAGAAAAATGATTTTTCTTTTTCTGAAGGGGGTACTGTGAATCAAATCCAGGGACACCCTATCACTGAGCTGTATCCCAGGCATTTTGACTTTTTATTTTGAGATAGTGTCTTGCTAAATTCCCCAGGCTGGCCTTGAATCTGTGATCCTCCTGCCTCAGCCCATTGAGTAGCTGAGATTATAGGTGTGCACCACTGTGCTTGGCGAATTCTTATTTAAACCCCCGCTGGTCTGCTTTTCTGTAATTTGGAGCCTAAAGCACTCTTACTTGATATTCTAGTAGTACACTAAGGATTTACGTTAGGCAGTCTGAACCTAAAGGCCATGTTCTAATCTAGGTGCTATTGTGCACATTTGTGTATCTAAACTACCTGGGCTGAACATCTTCGTGCACACATACCACTTCTTTTGCTGCTTTATTAAGGAAGAAAAATTGCTTACCTGTCGTACTCTTCTTGTGTCCCAAACCCAGCAGTGCAAGGGACTGGAGATGTAGCTCTGGGGTAGAGTGCTCGCTTAGCAAGGGCAATGGCCTGGTTCCATCCCCAGCACAGCAAAACCAACCAACCAACCAACCAACCACCAACCAACCAACTAACCAACCCAACCAATCAACCAGCTAACCAACCAATCAACCAACCACCAACCAACCAACCAATCAACCAACCAGGCACCCACCAACCCAGCCAATCAACCAACCAAGCAACCTAGCCACCCTCTCCCCCAACAGTACACATAAAGGAGGAAGGAGGGGAGGCTCAGCGGGGGAGGCTCAACAGCACCTAGGAGAATGATCACAGAAATCTAGGACATTCTTGGTGACCTGACCTAAGGTATGTTTACAAGATTTCAGTATCTCTGTGGAGGTGTGGTGTTTAGTTTTGACCACACAAGGGAAGAGTGCCAAGTGAAACTTTACAAAAAACAAAGCAAAACAAAATAAAACAAAAAAGTACGCAGCCGGGCGTGGTGCCGCAGGGCCTATTATCTCAGCTCTCGGGAGGCTGAGGCAGGAGGTTCGCTGCAAGTTCGAGGCCAGCCTGGACTGTAATAGCGAGATCCTGTTTTAAAACAAAACAAAAAATCCAAACAAACCAAACCAAAACCAAAAACCAAACTCTCCTAACCCAGGTCTTCTAAGAGTAGACACCAACTAACATTAAATGGCTAAGGATGCCCCCGCCACACACACACACCGGGGAAAGGGCCAGGAGAGAAATAGGCTCGGAGAGCCCAAAAGATGTGCCGCCAGTGTGCCTCCCGTCTGTGGTAGGTTCGGCGAGGCTGCGGGCGGTCCTCAGACTTTGGCGGGAGCTGTCGGAGTTGTCCAAAAGGAATCGTCCTGCCTCTGCTGCGCCTCACTCGATCGTTGGCTGGGAGCGGCCAGGGAGGCGTGGCGTCCGCGCGGAGGCCGAGCTCCCGCTCAGTAGCTGGGCGCTTGGTCGGTTGTGCTCGAGGGCGGTGGTCGTCTGGCGAGTGCTTTCTTTCTTTCGGCGGCTGTAAGTACATCATGCTTGGTTATTTTTTAATTTAATTTTAATTTTTGAGACAGGGTCTCGCTGTGTAGTCCAGGCTGGCCTTGAAGCCACTACGTAGCCCAGGCTGCCCTCGAGCACACAGCAGTCCTCCTGCCTCAGCCTCCTTAATGCTTGGGATTACAGGCGCGCGCCACCACGCCTGGCTTGATTACCTTTATATGAAGTTCCGGAATTGGCAAAACTAACCGATGGTGCAAGAAAATCAGAAAAGTGGTTTCTTATGGTAGTGGGGCTGAAGGTGGACGTGGGACTGAGTGGAGAGGGTGAAAGGGACCTGCGGGGCTGGGGACGCGCGCAGTCGTTGACCCTCACTTCCTTGCGGTGCGGAGGAGTTGAACCCAGGGCCTTCGCTCTGAGCTACATCCCCAGCAGTTACATTTTTTTAAAATTTTATTTTGAGACAGCGTCTTGTTAAGTCGTTACATTGCCCAAGCCGGGCTCCAAATTGCCATCTTCCCGCCTCAGCCTCGAAGAGTGCTGGGATCATGGGGGTGCACCACCACGGCCGGTGACAATAGTTTTGAGCATTTCATTGCGTGTAATTTTTATATCAAGATAAAAAAGTGGAAATAAATACTAACCTCCAATGAGTGATAAGCAAGTCGAAGTACTGCGGTGGGGGAGTTCTCTAATTTACTTTGCGTCAAAAATGTGGGGAGCCTGGCGTTCAAACCTCGGGGCTGGGCGGGTCGGGGGCGGGGGACAAAGGAAAACTAAGTAAGAGGTACTGGTGAGGCTCTGTCCGGAAAAAAAATCTTTGCGCGCTATTGGAATGGAAAAGGGTGTCGCCAGTACACAAGGTATGATGGCGCCTCAAACAGTATAAAACAGAATGAACCTATTATAATGTAGCGATCCCACGTGCGGATGTAGATTATACTAAATTGTGTCTTCTCGATTAGCTGGTGGGATTTCTGTCTCTTACCTGCACCCTACGGGACACAACCGTCCTGTTTTAAATTGTAATTAAAAATTGCAAGTGCCTGGAGAAAGGCCTATTCCCCTGGTTGCGTGTCCTTCTCCCACCAGAAGGTTTTCTGGTTTGCTCCTGTTTCTGTTGTAGCCTCCGCACCTAGGAAGTGCCTGATAGACGCTTGTAAGTCAATGCTTTTTTTGCATCAATCTATAATGTGTAGGAAAAGTAAGACGTGCATGATCCGCAGTTAAAACAGAAAAATAAAATCGCCTTTTTCCTCCCACTGCACTAACAGTGGGGGTCAAAGGCTAAGAAATACCTGAACTTTTTCAACTGTTTATCAAAGCTTTGGCCGGGCCCTGGTGTAATCCGGGGAACAAAGGTGAGCCATCAAGCGCCTGCCTCCAGGTGGAGGACGAGGAAGGCGCCTTTTTCTTTGCCGCTCCCTGCCTCTGGGGCAACCCGCGGATGGGGGCGGAAACTGAGGTCTAAGGAAGGCTACTAAGTAGGACTATTAGCATTTTGCATAATAGTGGAAAACATCAATTCTATTGTGGGAGGAAGGCTTGCTTATCAGGGCAATTAAGAAATAGGGAAAAAAAAAAAGAAAAGAAATAGGGAAGAAAATACTTGAACATTTAGAATGTGCTGCTGTCTAAATGGGATGACCGAGGTAATGGTCCAAGATAATGGGATGACCTTGTGCAGCGTCTAGGAATGGTAACGTCTGCCCTGAGCCGGGCTGGGGGTCACTTTGGAGTGGGTCATCCAGGAGGAAGAGGCCCCTTCTTAACGTCTACCAGGTGACAGTGACCCTCGGAAGTAAGGAGGGGTTGTCATTCGGGCTAGACACAGCTCACTTAATATCGTATACATTTTTTGGGGGGTGCTGGGGATCGAACTCAGGGCCTTGAGTTTGCTGGATAAGTGCTGCACTGAGCTGAATCCCCAGCCCCACTAACTGTATACTTTTAATACAGAGTCTTAGTTTAAAAGGAAAGGGGAATCAATTAATTCCCTTTTAAATGCGTCGAAATGGTTTAACTATAACGAGGGGTAGAGTGGATGAACGTGTTAAGCCGCCTCCGTGGGCGGTTCGGACGGTCGCGTTAGGGACTCCATCGCGGTGGCAACAGGCAGTGTCACCGCCCACACCCGTGTGTTTCCTGGGCTCGGACGCAGTTTCTTCATCTTCCGTTTTAACCTCTTGGAGAATTAACTCTAAAGTCTCCTCCTTTGTTTTACATTTTGGGCCTTTGAATTCCGGTGAACTTCTCCTTGAGGTTTAAGTTTCTTTTCCAGAGAAATAACAGGAAGATTTCATGGTTTACAGTGAAAAGGAAAATTATTTTTTTTACAGTGAAGATCTTATGGTGTTTTATGGTCAAATTCCGAGTTCCTGTCTTGCTGAGAACCCTACTGGTTTTGTTGTTGTTTTGGTACTGAGGGTTGAACCCAGACAGCCGTAGTACTGAGCCACGTCCCCAGCCCCTTTGATTTATTATTATTTGGTCGTTAAGAAATTACTCAGTAAACTAATTATTGGGTTGTGCTGCTTGAAGAATTTCTGCATTGGCAAATTTTGCACATTTTTATGGCCTTTGAAACATTACCCAATTGCTATTTTTAAATTTTTTGTATTAGTACGTGTTTGCAGGATATGATGACATTCATTGTAGGGAGTTGGTGTATGTGCGTGACACATTTTAGTTCTTTTTTCTTCCCCTCCCCTCCATTCTTGGTCACCTTCCCTTTTGCAAAACCTTTTTATTTTGACATGGGGGTCTTGCTAAATTGCCAAGGCTGGGCTTGAATTTGGTGATCCTCCTGCCTCATGCTCCTAGAACACCGGGATTACAGATGTACACCACCACGCATGGCTAGTCTTTCTTTTTTTCTTTTTTTGGCGCTGAGGATCGAACTCAGGGCCTTGTGCTTGCTAGGCAAGCGCTCCACCACTGACCTAAACCCCCAACCTATTCTTTCTTTTTTTATTTACTTCTTTTTTGGTACTGGGGATCGAACTCAGGGCCTTGTGTTTGCAAGTCAAGCACTCTAACCGCTGAGCTAAATCCCCAGACCTTATTCTTTCTTTTTTTAATATTTTAATTTTTCTCCAGTGATGGGGACTGGACACAAGGCCTTAGTGCTTGCTAGGCAAGCACTCTACCACAGAGCTATACCCCTAGATTCCTTTTTTTTTTTTTGCTATGGTTGGGATGGAACCCAGGACCTTGTGCATGTTCCACTAAACCTGTTTTTGTTTTGCTTTGTTTTGTTTCTTTTTGTTTGAGACCGGATTTGCTGCATAGTTCTGACTGGATTTGAACTCACTATGTAGCCCAGGCTGGCCTCGAACTTGTAGCCTTGACCTCCCAAGTGCTGGGATTACAGGTGTGACCCACCACTCCGGATCTCTCTGTCTCTCTCTCTTTTTTTTAATCATTTTATTTTATTTCTTGACAGGGCTTCCTTATGTAGTCTAGGCCTGCCTTGAATTTGCTGTGTAGCCCAGGCTGGCTTCGAGCTTGTGATCTTTCCTTCCGCCTCAGCCCCCCCCCCCCCCCGGCAGCTCACGGATTACAGGCGTGCGCCTCCCAGCTTCGTATCTTTCTGTTCTTGAGTTTTCAAGAATGTTGTTTGGAGTATGGGGCCAGTATGAGGGGCAGGCAGGAGGCCCTCCTAACTCTGCTCGGGGGGTGAGTGGAGGCTGGAAGTAGAGACCCTCTTGGGCTGCTTCCCGCTGAGGACCACGGCAGAGCTGCTATAGGTGCTGTCAGTCTCCTTGTCAGTGGGACATAGAGCCTCTTGCGTGTAGACCTGTGCTTTGCCCTCTGCTCTGCTCGCCGCTGTTCTGACCCAGACGCATCCAGTAAGCAAAGTCGACTCTGGGGAAGGGAGTTGCTTCTTGGACTTTTTTTTTGGTGCTGGGGTTTGAACTCAGGGCCTTGAACTTGCTAGGCAAGGGCTCTACCACTGAGCTAAATCCCCAACCCCTACAGTTGCTTCTTGGAGAATGGAGAGCCTGTAAATACTAAAGAAATACTTTCTCTCAAGGATTGTGGCCAACTTCCCTCACTCCTGTGGGAAGTGCCTTAGCTCAGAGCGTTACTGTCCTAATTAGTAGAGCCAAGGCAATGGTCCCTAGGAGAGGAAGGTGGAACAACTCTCCCAGGAAGTGTGGGGTCACTCACTCCTCTCCCCCATGAATGCCCTGGGGTATGGTCACCTGTGGGCTGACAGTTGCCCAGGTAACAAAGAAAGGCAGCACTCTCACTCCTTTGAGAATCACTGGGCAAAGGAAATAATACCCAGTGGTTCTTTTTGTTTGTTTTTGTTTTTCCTGGCAATCCTCCTGCCTCAGCCTCCCGAGTGCTGGGATTACAGGCGTGCACCGCCATGCCTGCAGATATACCCAATATTAATTAAGAAAGTTTAGAAATACACTCTTGATTTTATTTATAGAACACCAGTAGACAAGAATACTTGTGCATTTTGCTCAGAGATGCCTGCAGGTGGGAATTACAGCACCTTGTAACAGCAATGACAGTAATAATGATAATAACCTCCAAGGGCCTCAGTAGAGCTGGTTAAATGTATGGTTTAGCTATTCTATGGAATCCTGTCCCTAAGGTGGGTGTGATCCCAGCATTTGAGAGGCCTATGCAGGAGAATTGCCACAAATTGGAGGCCAGCCTGACCTACATAGCCAGATCCTGTCTCAAAAAACCAAACAAGCCGGGCGTTGTAGGGCATGCCTATAATTCCAGTACTTGGGAGGCTGAGACAGGATCGTGACCAGTTCGAGACCAGCCTAGGCTACATAGTGAGTTCAAGGCCTGTCTGAACTACACAGGGAGACCCTGTGCCCCCACCCCCGCCAAAAAAACAAACAAAAAAAGAGGCCAGTTTTAATGCAAAACCTGGATGGATTTTAAGGCATACAGTTGAATGGAAAAGCATGTTTCAAAACAATATGCATACTTTGATATTTGTGCAAAGCAAAATAAAAAGCCCGAAATTATTTTTTGGGGTTGGGGATTTCGCCAGTAGTACAGCACTTGCCTAGCGCAAGGCCCTGAGTTCGATCCCCGGCGCTCCCCCCAAAATGCCAAAGCTATTTTTTGTTTTGTTATTTTTGTTGTTGTTGCTGTTTTTTGTTTTTGTGTTTTTTGAGACAAGGTCTGGTTATGTAGTTCAGACTGACTTTCAACTCATGTAGCCCAGGCTGGCTTCGAACTCTCGAACTCTCTGAGAGCCACCTGCCTCTGTCTCCTAAGCGCCAGGATCACAGGTGTGCACCACCACGCCTGGCCTTGAAGTTCTTTACCCAGTGAAAAAATTAATTGAAAAAAAGTGCTCAAACAAGTTTCCTTTGCCTCAGAAGGTCCTCAGTCTTTTTTCCCACTCCTTCATTTGTGCTAAAAGACAAAATTGGCCTGGGAGTGCAGATCAAACAAACACAGATACCACCCAAATTACCATAAATCTACTTTTGTAAATCCTTTTTTTTTGAGACAGAGTCTGACCGTGTAGTTCTGGCTGTGTAGCCAAGGCTGGCCTTGAACTCACTTTGTACATATCCCAGGCTGCCCTCGAACTTGCAACCATCCTCCCGCCTCAGCCTCCTGAGTGCTGGGATTACAGGTTTGCACCACCACTCTTCCAGACAGTGTGCGGGAATCATCCATAGCATCCTTGATGACCCTGAGAGGAAGCATTTTATTGGTTTCCCAAGCCAGTCATGGTCTCTGCTTAGAATACAGCTTGAATTAGGGACCCTTAGCTCAAGTTTCATACATTTCCCATTGGGATTAGCTGCCATCTTTGATTTTTGGATATTGGGGATTGGATCCAAATCCTTCAAGTTGAGCTACATCTCCGCCCCCGGCCTTTTTTTTTTAATTATTATTTTGAGACATGGTCTGACTAAATTGCCCAGGCCAGGCTCAAAACTTGAGATCCTCCAGCCTCAGCCTCCCAAGATGCGGTGATTACCGGCATGCACCACTTTACCCTGCTGTAACCAACATCTTTACAAATCAACTTATTATGTCTCCTATTCTGAACTCCTTCTGTGTGTCCTATGATTTTTTTTTTAACATAAAACTCATCACATCTCTTTTTTGCTTAGGGATTTTTCAAATATTAAACATTGCCAGGAGGACAATATCAAAATTCACATTGTGTCCAAGTTTTTTCATGATCTGGCCTTTGGCAGTCTTTTCAGTGTGATCTCTTGCCCCCACCCCTTCGGCCTGCTGAGGTACTGGCAATTCAGTTCCTTAAATATGCCGTTTTGTTTTCAATCTTTGGGTCATCGTATATAGAATATTAGGGTTTCTCTGATGAATTTCAATTTATCTTTAAAAACTAAATAGATCTGAAGCCTTTTCTGGCCTGCCTAAATTCTTTGTCTACTTATTCCATGTCTTGTATGCCTGGTGTTTCATTTATATTTGTATTTTTTTAACTCACTTGATTTTCTTGTTAGACTTTTGATTCTCTGAGGATAGTGACATTGTTTTCTTTAATAATTGTATACCTAATACCTAGAAGGCATATGATAGGCATTAAATACATATTTGTTTTGTCTGGGAATACATAAAAAATAAAGATATAATTAGTTGAAATAAATTTGGGGGCATTAGGGTTTGAAGAGAGGATATGCAAAGGAGGATCATTATTCAAAATAATGTTATGGAATTAAAGTTGAAGGCAACTGAGCTGTAAGATTTGGGTACCAGATAACAAAATTCTCAGGAAATAAAGAATCTTAATTTCAGACAATGTGATTAGCATGGATTTCAACTATTTCCTCGCCTTGGAATTTTCAGCTTTGCTTTAGATAGGTGTGTTATTGACACATTTCAGCACACAGCAACGAAGGAAAGGGAGAAGTCAGACCCATAGGCAAACGCGGTTCTAAAAATGAAGTCTCTCTTCACACAACGGATAGGTGTGGACTTGAAGGAGACGTGACAATGAAGCACAGAAGAAATGCCGCTCAGGGCGTTTTTGTAGTTCTTACACTGAGTACTTGCATATAGAAAGTTTATGTTAAGAGCCGCTAATGGCTGGGGAATTATTTTAAAATACAGTGACAACCGCAGGTCACAGCACTGACTGCGGAGTGGGTCAGGGCTTCAAAATGCATTAGCTATAAAGGAAGGATTCCAGACAGACACCTGCAACTCACAGTGTTTTGGCTGTCTCATGTTTCAGCTGTGATGACTATTTTAAGTATATGCTTGTGTCCGCGCGCGCGCGCGTGTGCACACACACACACACACACACACACACTTCAAAGCCTAAATTTTACATGTTGATTCATTCTAATAGACCTTTGTTGTGATCCCCATTCATCGGGGTACTGAACCGGAGGCCTCCATACTGAGTTACATCCCCAGCCCTTTTTTATTTTGTAGTTTTTGATTTTTTTTAGTTTATTTTTTTCAGTACCGGGGATTTTCAACCCCCAGGACTTTTATTTTTATTTATTTATTTTTTTTGGTGCCAGGAATTGAACTCAGCCTTGTGCTTGCTAAGCAGGCACTCTAACTACTGAGCTAATCCCCAGCCCCCCCCCCCCCCCCCGGACTTTTAGACTGAGCTACATCCTCAGCCCTGTTTATTTTTTAGTTAGAGACAAGGTCTCCAGTTGGGTTTGAATTTGTGGTCCTCTTGCCTCAGCCTCCCGGAATGCTGCTATTAGAGGTGTGCACCACCACATCCACTTCTATTTCTTTTTCCTTTTTCTTTGGTGCTGGGGCTCAAACCTAAGGCCTCCATGCCACGCATTTTCTCTCCCACTGAGCCACGCCCCAGTCTCCCAGCATTTCCAGAACTAGTAGGAGTGGCTAAACTTCATGTAAGCTGTGCACTTTATACTGAGTACCTCCTTTCCTTGTGGGAGTCTGGAATTCAGGCATGTGCCGAGTCTAAGAGCTTCCCTGTGTGTGACACCTGTGTTGTGACAATTCAGTGCTAGGGAAATGAAGTGCAGCCTGTGTGACTCCACTGGGTAGAGACTTGGGAGCCTTCTCCTGGTTTCCTCTATCTAGACTTCTTCATCTCCTGTGTCTCCTTCCCTTGGTGATTGAGCTTTGTGTTCTTTCACTGTAATAAATCACAGCCATGAGTACAACTTTATTGTAGGTCCTGTGAGTTATCTTAGGAAATCATGAAACCTAAGGGTGGTATTGGGGACTCTGAAATACCATATTTGGATGTTTCTATGACCTTACTTGAATTTTTTTTTTTGTTTGAGAGACAGGTGTCACTCTGTAGTCAGGCTGGCCTTGAACTCAAGCGATCCTCCTGCCTCAGCCTCCAAACGACTGGGAGTGCACCATCATGCCTGGCAAAAATTCTTCTTTTTTTTTTTTTGGTGCTGGGGATCGAACTCGGGGCCTTGTGCTTGTGGGGCAAGCACTCTAACCACTGAGCCAAATCCCCAGCTCTTTTTTTTTTTTTTGAAGACAGGGTCTCACTGTGTAGCCCAGGTTGGCCTCGAACTTGAAGTAATCCTCCTGTCTCACCCAGTGAAAATTACTCTTATTTACTACTCTTAGATACTCTCTCAACGTATCTTCCTCTTTTGTTTGTTCTGTTTTTGTTTTCTGAGACAGGTCTCTGTAGGTCAGGCTGGCCTTGAACTCACATCCTCTCGCCCAGCCTCCCGAGTGCTGAGATTACAGGTGTCACCATCTCACCTTGCTGACATACCTTCGTTTTAAGATGTGGTGCAAACACACAGTCAAGGCAGAGCCTGCTTATTGTTTAAAAAAAAAAAAAACCACAAAACTGTTGGTAGAGCAAGTGCCCAGTGTACATGAGGTCTGGGGTTTAATCTCTGTCACCAAAAAATTGTTGTACATACACATAGTTCTGTAAAACAAATGTAGTTTGGAGTTGGAATTTTCCCCAAAACAAGGCAGCCTGTACTGTTTGGTTTGTTTATTTATTTATTTATGGTGCTGGTGTTACGTCCAGAGGTGGGTTGTGACTGCTGCTCTGCTAGAAATGCAGGTCCTAGTGATCGTAAGTCCGGCTACAGTGAAGAATTAAAGAAACTCAGTTTAAAGTAAGAAAAAGACAATTTATTTAAAGGTGAAAAGGGGGAAGAGAGAGAAGATGGATAGCAACTTGACGAGTAGGGAGTATTCGTAGGGAGCATTCGAAACCGAAATATTCGGGGACCCTTCTCTGTAGTCCCTTTTATTGAGTTTTTTTTCCCCCTGTGTTGGCCCTTGGAATCTGATTGGCTCTTGGGCTTGTCTGTCACCTCTGCCTCCATTTCCCTTTCCCTTAGCTCTGTGACCCTTGTCTTTTGGCAGAGGGTAAAATTACAGGCAGGTGCCTCAGGGCCAAGTTATGTAGATGTAAGGATCAAATAAAGGGGGAGTCCGATTTTTATTTTAATCACACTACCTGGAGCCTTCCCGGAACCAGTCTCTTTGCCTTTGTCTCTTTAACTGTTGGACTGTAGCTGCCTTTATGTTTCTAACTTTGATTATAGCTGTCTGGTTTTAGAGTCTGGCTATAGAGGTCAAAATTTTCTATTAACTTTTAATAACCTTTAATGAGGCCTTTACCCTACCTTTTCCTTACCTATGGGGACTCCTGTCCCTATACTGGGGATTGAACTCAGGGCCTTGCACTTGCTAGGCAAGCACTCTAACCACTGAACTAAATCCCCAGACCCAGCCTGTACTGTTTTGAACTACCTGAACACAGGAACTGATTTGGTGAAAAAGTCTGTAGGCATGTGTAGCCCTTTGGGATGATTCTGTTTCCGTCTTAAGACACCTGACTCCTTTTCTAAAAATAAGAATGCTTGAGATTTCCTGTTCTTTCTTTTCCACCTGGCAAATCCCGCCTCAGCGGGCATGATTCAGTTCAGATGTCTGCCACCTCCTCAGTGTGGCCCTAGCCACACCACCCCGTCCCGCCTATTACCGTCTGCTCTGTGCCCACATCTTCCATAGATTGATCACGTCACATTAAGATCACTGATGCCTCCAGCTCCTGATGTTAAGGCTCAGCACTCTGTCTAACCTTCTACCCAGTCCTAGGATGTACGGTAACTGCCTTAGTTACTTTTCTCATTGCTGAGACAAAATACTCAATACCCAAAGTTAAAAGAAGAAAGGTTTGTCTCACAGTTTGTAGAGGCTAGTCTATAGTTGGCTGGCTCCAAGGCAGGGTGGCCTGGCAGAGGGGGATCGCAGAGGAGAAACAGGTCACGTTGAGAGCATGTGAACCCTCCCTGTCCCTTATATATATGCAGAATGGGTATAGCACTCATGCCCCTAATCCTAGCCAGAACTGTGCCCGACCAATCGGTGGACTGATTCAGTAATCACACACCCTCTATCCCAGCACCACACACTTTGCATCCAGCCACTTCTGAACTCCCCACTCCATAGCTGCATGAGGCTTTGGGGGAACATCTAGACACAAGCCATAACACTACCTTAGTGCGGGACATAAAGCAGCTGTCCAGAAATGGCTGCTTGATGTAGGAGTGGGAAAGCTTTTCCTCTACCCTCTTAGGATCCCTTTCTGGGTCTCAAAAGTGAACTGACAAAGACAGATTAAAAGGAAAAAATCATAGATTCCTCCCTCCCACTGTTTCCTTCCGTCTCTCCTCTTTCTCTCTCTCTTTCCAGTACTAAGTCTTGACCCAGGATATTTGCATGGAGCTTCATTCCCAGCCCTTCTTTCTTATTTTGAGATGGTCTCACTAAGTGGCTAAATTGCCCAGCTGGGCTTAAACTGGGGATCCTCCTGCCTCAGCCTGTGCAGGCATCACAAGCGTGTGCCACTGTGCCTAGCTACAAATTTCTTGGATATACATTTTACGTCACTGGGGAGGCTTCATCAGGAAACAAAGACCCGAAGAAATGGTTAAATCTGAGTGTTCTAGGTTTGGTGAATGGTGGCAAATCATGGAAAAAAATGTGACAGGACCAAGAAGAAGTGGGAGGTGCTTGGCAAGGGCAGTTCATTCCGGTCCCTCTTGGTGTCCCTCCACCTTGGAGATAAGGATGCTCTTGGTGCAGAGGGGCAGGAAGGACTCTGGGCTTCCCTTGAAGCAGGTCCTGCTCCTGCCATTCTTCAAATTCCCTCAGTTTAAACTATTCTTGGAGCTGGGAGTGGTGGCGCACACCTGTAATCCCAGCACTTGGGAGGCTGAGGCAGGAGGATTGCCACAAGTTTGACCCCACCCTGGTTTATAGAGTCAGTTGAAGGCCAGCCTGAACTATGTGGCGAGACCCTATCTCAAAAAAATAAAATTTCTTCTGCCAGGATTCCATATTTATTGGGGGATAGTGTGTCCTCAACCATTATCACATAATAGGAAATGAACTGGTAGGCATCTGTTTAATTCATAGATTAAACATATTTATGTTTAAAGGACCTTTTAATGATTGTGTTCTGAGATGTGATTGAATGATTCTGAAAATTTTTCACATAGCAGGAAACATTATATTGCTCCTGATTATTATTATTAATTTTCATCATTGCTAAATATTTCTATTAGTAGCACTAAATCCTGGGTGGGTGTGGTAGCCATGCAACCAAGTAATCCCAGCAGTCTGGGAGGCTGAGGCAGGAAGCTGGCAAGTTAGAGCCCAGCCTGGGCAATTTAGTGGCTTCCTGAGATCCCGTCTCAAAATAAAAATTCAGAAAAAAGGCAGGGGAGGCCCTGAATTGGGTTCAATCCCCAGTACTACCAAAAAAAAAAAAAAAAGTCCTAGCATTTGAAAAACAGAAGTTGCGACTCACTATTCTAGCTCTTGCTATGGAGCCAGAAAGTCTCTTGTGACCCCCTTATTCTATAGCTTTAGAAACTGAGCAGTGATCACAGAGAAACTGGCCAAGAGCGAACAGCTGTACTACAACTTCACAACAAAGCATACTGCAAAAAAGCAATAGCAGCCAATGTTACTAATCTCCTAAAGGCCAGCGTGGACACCCTACTTGCCAAATCTGGTGGCCTTTTCTTCTTTACCCCTCTGCAGGGCCTGGAGATGTTTGCTGCCTTCCTTTTTTGAGGGAAGGGAGGTGCTGAGAATCCACATAGGGCCTTATGCACCCTAAGCAGCCCTACCACAGGGCTTGCCCTCAGCCCTGCCGCCCTGTGTCTTCTTGCTTTCTAGGTCGGCAGCACTCTCTTAGCCATCTTCCAGGTCTTTTGGGCCTTCTCTCTCTTCTCTGGCTTCCTTTCTACCTCTCACCCATTAAATGTGCTCGTTCATTCTTATGCTCTCCATGACTCTCTCTTCCTCCTCCTCCTCCTCCTTCTCCTCTTCCTCTTTTCCTTCGCCTTTTCGGAGACACTGTCTGACAGGATCTCGCTGTGTAGTCCAGGCCAACCTGGAACCTGCGATCTTCTGGCCTCAGCCTCCCAAGTGCTGAAATTATATACACTGGGTAGTTCCCTTTAGAAATGGCTTGTCCATCAAAAGTATTCCGGGTCCTTCCTTCTGGCCTCCAACAAAGAATTGGACGAGACAAGCCAAAAGCAGTGCCAAAAGTTTATCTGACTTTTTTGGGGAGGTGTTGCTGGGGATTGAACTCAGGGCTTTGCCATTCCTAGGCAAGTGCTCTGCCACTGAACTAAATTCCCAACCCCAAACTTTATTTGAAAAGCGAAGGGTGAAGGATATGGGAGAAAGCGGCTCTGCAGAGCAACCTTGGGCAGAACGAGAGCAAAAGAAGATAAAAGCAAAAATAAAAGTACACATTGTGTCTGGGAAACGCAGTGTGGGGCATCGGGGGAAGTCAAGATAGCAGGCTCGCCCTGTCATCTCCTCTTTTCTGCAGTCCATATCTCGTGGGAGATCGCGAGATGTTCCACATACCGGGTCCTGGGAATTATTTGGCGCTGTTCTTGGATCTTGTAATTGACAGGTCCCGCTCGTTTCCCCAGCCAGCTTTGCCACCTCCCAAATCACCACCAGGACTGGTTGCCCTCTTTTTTTCCTTTCTCTATTTGATCATTAGCAACAACCAAACTACCAAGCATTCACAATTTCATTAAGTCTTCAAACTATTATATATGTATTACCCCCATTTTAAAGATGGGGAAACTGAGGCCCAAATAAGTAAAGCTGGGTGTGTTGTTACATACCTGTAATCAGAGCAGTCTGGGAGGCTGATGCAGGAAGATCACAAGTTCAAAACCAGCCTGGGCAATTTAGCAGTCCAGTGAGACCCTGTCTCAAAAAAAGGTGGGTGGGAGAGTTGGGAATATAGTTCAGTGTGGTGAAATCTGTGGCTTCAATCCCCAGTACTGCAAAAAACAACAAAAAAAATCAGCCAAACAAAAACACATAGTTTGTAAGGGCAGAGGCTGGGGCGAAAATCCAGGCAACCTGGCTCCGGAATCCGGGCTCCCAACTACTCTATCCCTCTTTCTAGGAAGCATCTAAAGGCGAGACCCTTTAGTCTGGGGGTCTGGAAGCAGTTGCAGTAGAGTATTGAGTGTGGAGAAATTGAGGGTTCACTGGTTCTGGTTCTTTGTGAGTTCCTGAAAGGGACCTTAAGATCAATTTCCTTAAAACAGAAGCCGCTTGCTGTGAAGTTGTGAGACCAGGCAACCGAAAACTTCGGCACACTGATCCCAGATGTGTCTCCTGGTGCTTTGTCTCCTCACCCTTATCGGTGCCCCCCTGATGCTGGAATCGGTCGAGAAATCCAAGTTATCTTTGGACCTTTCTCCTCCGTTTTCCAAATCCAGTCCGTTTCCTAAGGCTGAAGATTTTTTTATATGTTTTTGTCTTTTCTATTCACTTCGATTATCCCTTGTTATTTCGCCTCTATTCTATCCCCAAAGTGTCCCTCTGCCTCATTTTACCCTCAACATCCTCTAGTAAAGGAGTATCCTCGCTCCGTAGCCTCACTTGGAAGCCTCACTTCAGTTTGTGGCCAACTCACATTCTCGGTGTTATTCCCGTGTTTTTCCTTTGTCTGACATCTGCATTCATCCACCCTTCCATCCTTTTTTTTTTCAGTACTAGGGATTGAACCCAGGACCTTCACACTGAGCTGCATCTGAAGCCCTTTCTAATTTTTTAAAATTTTGAGATAGGGTATCCCTGAGTCACTAAATTGCCCAGACAAAATTTTGGGCTCAAAATTGGGATCCTCCTGCTTCAGTGTCCCAGAGTACTGGGATTATAGGCGTGCACCATCACGCCTGGCTTATTCATTCTTTCTTTAGTTATTTATCAAGTAGTTACTGGGGATTTAGCTCAGTGGTTAGAGTGCTTGCCTTGCAAGCACAAGGCCCTGAGTTCGATCCCCAGCACCAAAAAAAAAAAAAAAGTGCTTTTCAAGTAGTTGATGTCAGACACTGCTCTAGATTAGATTTTCAGTACAAAGATATCCAAGGCTCAGGCTTGCCCTTCAGAGATCCATAGTTCTGTAGGAGGGAAGATGGCTAAAATACAGCATGTTACAGTCTGCACATGTAGGTGGTACTAAGGAAGAGAGACAACAAGGGGCCAAGGGGAGGGGAATGACAGAGGCCTGTGTTATTTGTCAGTCCACAACGACCTTCTTTGTTTTGTTGTTGTTTTGAGACAGGGTCTCCCTATGTAGTTCGGGGTGGCCCCAAACTCACTACATAGCCTAGGCTGGCCTATAACTCATGGTGATTCTCCTGCCTTAGCCTCCTGAGTGCCAGGGTTACAGGAGTGTGCCTCCCTTCCTGGCTCAAAGTAACCTTTTTTTAGGGGGCGGTGGTTACCATTGAACTCGGGTGTTGTGGTTGCTGGGCAAGCTTTCTACCACTGAGCTCAAAGTGACCTTTTGACTCTCCATTTGTCATGGCTAACATACACATTACAACTGTGCATGGCATAGTGCCAGGCACATTGTTATCTTTCGGACGAATATTAAGGAATGAATGAATACACGCACCAGATTACATCCCTGAAGACTGGGCAGTGGCTCTGCCACCCTTTTAGGTAAGTTGCCGGCTCAGTACCCCTTCAAGTGGGTGCTTGTGCTCAGTCCACTCGTTGGAATTGACTTTTTTAGATGGGCATCTCTGAATGCCAGGCAAAGCGGCTTTCAGGGTTTAAGAAATAATTGCAACCCTTTTAAGGAGCTTATTAAATTCTAAAAAGATCCAATTTAAAAAGCCTTTTTATTGAATCAAGAGTGAAAGTAATGAAAACCAATTTTGCAAAGTTAAAAAAACATCGAGACTCTTAATAATTGTTTGTGAACTCCCCTGTTGCTTAACTCAATACATCTAGTTTCCGAGTCAGGACATCTCTCCTCAGGAGTTCCTAGCCAGTCCCGAAGTTGCAGGGTAATCATTGCAGGGTAATCACTTTGCCCCGGAGTTCGAATCACTTTTAAATGCTCCCTAATATTGCTTGGGGCCCATTCATGAATGGCTCTGAAAAATGCTGTGGATTTACTTCTGTTTTGTTCTCAAGTTAAATTGGAGTATTATCGAATTTCATGTTTTCTTACCTCTAGTCTGACTCACCTCCCCAGAGTTGGCAGTTGAATCCAGGGGTGCTTTACCACAGAGCTACTTCTGTGCCCTTATTTAAAATTTTACTTTGTAGCCGGGCGTGGTGAGGCACACCTGTAATCACAGCACTCGGGAAGCTGAGGCAGGAGGATCACCACAAGTTCAAGGCCATCCTGAAGTACACAGTGAGACCCTGTCTCAAAAGAAACTGCTAAGTGACTATGCAGAACAGTTATACCAATTTGCATTCCCACTGAGAGTATGTGAGAATTCCATTTTTTTTGTGTGCGTGTTTGTCTTTTTTTTTTTTTTTTGCATTGGTTTATTCTTTATTTTTATTAGTACATGTTTGCAGCACATAATGATTACATTCCTTGTGTGGAGTTGCTATGTGTACATAACACATCTTCCTTTATTCATTCACTTTCCATTTGAGAAAGATCTATTCCCTTACTTTCTACCTTTTAATTTGCTTTTTATTTATAATTTGGGTTTCTCATGTAAAAAAAAAACGATGCAGTATTTTAAATTTGTACATCTGATTTATTTCACTTAACATTAGGTCTCAAGGTGCATCTATTTTCATACAAATGACTCAAGTTTATCCTCCTTTATGGCAGAGTAGTACTCCAGTCATGTACAAATGCCACATTTTCTTTATCCGGGCATCTGTTGATGGATATGTGGGCTGTTCCCTGATTTAGCTATTGTGAATTGGCTGCTATAAACATGGGTACGCATGTATCACTGTAACATGATTGATGACTTTAACTCTGGGGAAGATATCTAGAAAGGGAATAGCTGGCTCAAGTGGAATTTCTAATTTTAGGGTTTTGAAGAATTTGAATACTGATTTCCATAGTACTTGTATTAGTTTATATTCCTACCAATAATGAAGAAGAGTTGCTTTTCCCCCGCAGCCTCATCAGCATTTGTTACTTGATTTTATAATGATGGGGTGAGATGGAATCTCAGTGTTGTTTGAATTTCTGTTTCTCTAATGACCCATGATGTTGGTCATCTCTTCATTGTTTATTGGCCATGCGTACGACTACTTCTGAGAAGTGTGTGTTCAGTTCAGTTGCCCATTTTTGATTGGGTTTTTTATTTTGAGGAGTCTAATTTTTTTTTTTTTTTTTTGAGACAGGATCTCACTACGTCGTGCAGGCTGGCCTTGAGCTCACTGTGTAGCCCAGGCTGGGCCCGAACTCTTGGCCATCCTCCTGCCTCTGCTTCCCCAGTGCTGGGATTATAGGCCTGTGCCACCACGCTGGGCTAAGGGGTCTAATATTTTTGAGTTCTTTCTATATTAGAGCTTCTAGACCTGTGTCTTGTGGTATACCTGTAAATTTTTATCCTATTCTGTAGGCCGTCTCTTCTTTTGCTGTACAGAAGCCCCCCCCACCTCCCCGCAAGATGTAGCCAACCAAAGGCCATGCAGAAGCTTTTTAAATTGCTATAATCTCGGCTGGGGATTTAGCTCAGTGGTTACAGTGCTTGCCTTGTAAGCACAAGGTCCCGAGTTCGATCCCCGGCACCAAAAACAAAAACAAACAAATAAATTGCTATAATCTCATTTGTTGATTCTTGGTATTATTTTTTGCGCCATTGGGGTTCTGTATTCAGAGCATCTTTGCCTACCCCTGTGTTTTCAAGACTTTCACCTATTTTATCTTCTAGCAGGTTAAGTGTTTCTGTGTTGACATTTAGATCTTTGGTCTATTTTGATCTCAATTTAGTACACAGTGAGAGATAATGGGTCTAGATTCAGTCTTTTGCAGGAGGATAGCCAGTTTTCCCAAAGCCACTGATTAAAGAGACTGTCTTTCCTCCAGTGTGTGCTTTTGGTCCTTTTGTCAAATATCAAATAGCTGAACGTGCTTGGGCTGTTTCTGCTTCCTGTATTCTGTTCCACTGCTTTGCATGTCTGTTTTATGCCATGCTGTTTTGATCACTGTAGCTTTGTAATTATAACTTCAAGTGTGCGCTTGTGATCCCTCCTGCTTTGCTCTTGTTGCCCGAGATTGCTTTTGATATTCTGGATCTCTTCTGGCTCCATATGAATTTTGGGATTGTTTTCTCCAGTTCTGTGAAGAGTACTGTTGGCATTTTCATTGGGACTGAGTTAAATCTGTACATTCGTTTTGGGAGTATGGCCATTTTGACTGTATGGGTTCTTCCTATGCAGGAGCAGGGGACATCTTTCCATTTTCTGATGTTCTTCGATTTCCTTTTTCAGCGTACTGTAGTTCTTGCTGTAGAGGTCTTTCACTTTCTTAGGTTAATTCCTAAGTATTTACTTTTTCTTGGTGCTATTGTGAATGGTATTTTTTTTTCTAATTTCTTAATGGGTTCATTCTTAGTGTACAGGACCATGATTGATTTTCGTGTGTTGATTTTGTATCCTGTACATTGCTGAATCTGGTTATTAACTCTAAGAGTCTTTTGGTGGATTTTTTTACGTCTTATACATAGATTATCATGTTGTGTGAAAAAAATGATAATTCGATTTCTTTTCGTGTACATATCCTTTTGCCTCACTCATTTTTGTTTGTCTTTAACTTCCTGTGTTTCTCTCTAATGATGGTGGCTTGTTGCTACATATGTTTAAGTCTTCATTATGAGCTTTTGTGGCTGAAGTGTTTATTTTTGGATTATGATCTGGGTTTTTTTTCCTGTAATTGAGGATTCATGTCTCTAAACCATTGTGGAAAATTCTTTTGCATTGCAACTTTGAAGGTCGGTTTTTTCATGTTCTAATTTTGCTTTCTGGAACTCTACCAAGTGTATGTTGTAGAAGTGTGTTTCATGTTTTTCAACATGCCTCTTTAGCTTTTGTTCATATTTTCCAGTTCTTTATCTCTTTGTTGCATCTCATTTTCTGAGATGTCTTCCAAATTCCCAATTCTCTCTTCAAATATATATCTAATTCTTTTAAGTTTGTGATTTCTAGAAGTCGCAGTTCAATTATTCATCATCCTGTTTTGGTGTTATATTATCCTTTTCTCAAATTTATATAATTTATTTTCAATCTTTATTTCTGACGTAGTTCTTAGATTTGCTGTTTCCTGGCTTTCTCAGTTTTAGGATTCTTTTTTTTTTTTTGGAGACGGGGTTTCACGATGTAATTTCAGGCTGACGTTGAACTCAGAGTAATCCTCCTGCCTCAGCAGCCTCCTGAGCACTAGAATTACAGGTGTGCACTACCATGCCCGACCAGTCTTACAATTCTTTTACCTAGAAACGAAAAGAAAGAAGAAAGGACACCTGTATTTAGCAAACAGGTCAAGATGATGAAGAAAGTGATCTTTCATTTGGTGACTGGGAGATAAGGAATGGATTAATTTGCCAGCCTGACTAGTCCTTACCACTTTTTCTCATGAAGAGTACCAAAAATAGGTGAAATGATTTTTAAAGTTACATATTCAAAATGGTGCTAGTTTTGTTTTGGTGTTTTGCTTTGCTTGGTGTTTTGAGGTAGGCTCTCTCTGTATGTGGTCCAGGCCAGCTTTGAGCTTCTTATGCAGCCCAGGGTGTCCTCAAATCTCATGATTCTCCTGCCTGTCTCCCAAGTGCTTGGATTATAGGCTTGCCCCACCACGCCCTGCTAAAAACATTCTTTAGTGGCTTTTTTTTTTCTTCAGTACTGTGGACCCAAATCTAGGGCTTGTGCACTCCAGGTAAGTGCTCTACTATTGAGCATCACCTTCATTCAGCCCTGTGTTTTTAGTTTTTGTTTTTAATTTTTAAATTTTTTTATTATTATTATTATCGTTACTGTTATTATTGGTTTTTTGGAGACAGGGTCTCGCTCTGTAATTCGTGCTGGACTTGAGCTCACTATGTAGCCCAGGCTGGCCTCGAACTCATGGCGATCCTCCTGCCTCAGCCTCCCCAGTGCTGGGATTACAGTAGTGCTCCACCATGCCTGGCTATTTTTTTACTCATTTGTATGTATGTATGTATGCATTTATTTTGAGACAGGGTCTCGCTATGTAGTTCAGACTGGCTTTGAACTAGCTTTGTAGGCCAGGCTGGCCTCAAACTTGCAGTGATCAACCTGCCTCAGCTTCCTAAGTGCTGGCATTACATTACAGGCATGTACCACCTCTTCTGACCCCCCCTTTTTTTTTTTAAATTTTGACACATTTTTATATCCTAAATACTACTGTCCCAACCTCTGAGTGTCCTGTTTGTAATGCAAAATTTAAAAAGAAAGTGGCATTTAGTGTCCATTATTTGTCTGCTGCAATGTGAAATGTTTACACATATTTTTCATGTAATTTTTTTCCCATGTAATTTTGTGGGGGTGGCGCTGGGGATCGAACTCAGGGCCTTGCACTTGCTAGGCAAGCACTCTATCCACTGAGCTAAATCATAATTCTCCAGCCCCCATTCTACATTTCTTAACAGTCATCTGTATGTAGTTTATTCCCAAATAAGCTGGACCTATCTTCCCTGGATTCAGTTCTGATGCTGTCTACCTGGACAGAGTTTCAGGTCCCAAGACTTCCCTTCCCAGCCACCCCACCCTTGTGTGCCAGTGGATAACCCCAGGTTGTTTTTAGACTATGCTTCTGACTCAAGGGCTGTAACTTGGGGTGCCTACAACCCCTTCTGTGGGTTCAATTATTTTGCTAGAGCGGCTCCCAGAGCTGAGGGAAATGCTTACATTACTGGTTTATTTTAAGGGACATTGTAAAGAATACCTAGGAAAACAAAGTGAAGATGCAGAGAGCGAAGAATGGGGTGATTTCCCTGGGGCTGCGCTCCAGGAGCCTCCATTGTTGAGCTATCTGCAAGCTCCTCAGCCCTGCCCTTTGGGGTTGCACAGGGGACTGCTCTGTCACCTTAGTGAAATGAGACCTGCCTTTCTCTAAGATGACTGGTGGGCTTGTTCAAACTGCTGGTGTCCTTGTCCGGGCTCTATCAGGTGGAGCAGCCCTGGGTTTGATCACAATACTACTATGTAATTCAGCCTGGCTTTGAACTCGCAGTGATTCTCCTGCCTCAGCCTCCCAGGTGCTGGGATTACAGGTGTGGGCTACCATGCCAGGCTCAAAAATTGTTTATTGTTTGCAGTAATAATATCGATAGTACAATTGGGACTCCAGTATGCGACCACTCTTCCCCCACTCACCTCAACCATAACAACACCCCAAAGCCAGCTGGCTCCAGCCTTTGTCCTAAGGGAGGCAGAAATAAGAATAATAAAGATCTCAGGAAATTTCTAAAGTTCCATGTCAGGGCATATGCGTAGTGATAACTGAGTGAACTGTGGCAAAGTACATGCGCAGTAGGTACCAATGAGATGACTTGGCACCCTGTCCGTTGTCAGTTGTGCCCAGAAAGACCCAAATGGGAGGCACCACAGGCAAGGTGCTTGTTTTCAAAACCCGAAGTCCAACTTCTGTCTTTCTTCCTGCTGCCTGGTGCCATTTTTCTCCCTGCTCGTGCCATCTTTCCTTTTTCTGCCAGTACCTTTTCTTTAGCACTCTTATCATCAATTCTTTGTTCATCATACAGAAGAACCTAGAACTTACCACCCGGAAACATCACCCGCGGTATCACCTTGGCAAGTCTATCCAGGAGAGCCAGCCAGGAAGGAAGGTAAGCTCCTTTGGGGGGAGATATTTTTAGGGAGTTTTATACTTTATTTTCCACGTTTTTCACGTCCTTGGTCACTCACTGGGGGAACGGGTCAGACAGTTAATTGCCACCTGGGGAGTCTGTCACAACAAAGAAAACGCCCATGAAGGGATAACCCAGTCATGGAATGAAGAATTTTATTAGTCTTTGCTGGGAACAAGGAAACTTCCGTACATTGGTTAAGTTTATGTTTGTGCAACCTCTTTTGCCATGAACCCCCTTAAATCCCACCTCTCCTAGGCTAGTAACGGCTCAGATGGCCTTCTGGGTTTGGGCTCTTTCCCTAGGGATGTGTCCTGTCCCCAGTCCTTGGACTGCCACCTACCTAATTCCTCCGCCATTAGACTTTGCTCAGCCCTTTGCAAGTGAGCATGCCCTACAGGCCCTACATATAATGCGTGGGGAAAAACTTAGTGGAACCTAGTTTTAGTGGAACACACTATCCTCCAGATAGTGGGTGTACCTGTCAGCCAGAGTGCCCAAGATGCACCTATGCAGGAAAATTTGTCAGAGTTTTACTGTGTTCTCTTGGAGGGAAAGTGCTTACTACCCTTTCTTAGACAGGCATACCATAATGGTAGGTGATTTTATTATTGGCTAGAGGCATCCAGCTAGTAGGGCTCCCCAGCCCCCAACCCCCTGACCAGGAGATGGGTTGTAGCCAAAGGGGGAAATGCAAAAGCCCAAAGGAAGTGGCGCTGTTGCCCACAGAAGGCCAGAGACACCTGGCATCTGAATCCCCAGGAGTTCAGCTTTACCAGCGGGTGCTCTGGGGCTGAACAGACTATGGACTGACCCTGGGGGTGCACTGTAAGGTTCCCACCACCTAATTCCTACTCTTTCTACCCACAGACTCATCATGGGAAATGGCTCATCTATTCCACCTGACTCCCCTCTTGGATGCCTTCTCAGGCACTGGGATAAATTGGATCTCCAGAGCCTCAAGGAAGAACATCTTATATACTTGTGTAATAAGGTGTGGCCTACATACCTACTTGGGGAACAGGAGGTGTGGCCACTTTATGGCTGCCTAAAATATAACACTATACTCCAGTTACATCTTTTTTGTAAGAGACAAGGAAAATGGTCAGAGGTGCCTTATACTCAAGCCTTCATGACTTTCTACCTGAAGTCGGATCTTTGTCCGAGAACTCCTCCTTCTGTGGGAGCTCAGGCTGCTGAGGCCTCCCTCCTGCTGGGCCCTCCCTCCCGCAGGCTAGCTCCTTACCAGCCCACACAGGCGCCCCCAGGGGATAAAGACAACCTCCTGAGCCCACCCCGAACCTGGTTGGCGTCTACCCATCAGCCCGTGGACTCGGGGAAGTCAACACCTAAGCCAGGCACCACTTCACCCCTTCAAGAAGTGGCAGGCATGGATGGTGCCATGCGAGTTCAGGTCCCTTTTTCTGTCACGGATATTCAGCAATGCAAAGAGAAACTGGGCAAATTTTCCAAGGACCCTGAGAAGTTTGCTGACAGATTCCGTACCCTCACAGCGGCTTTTGATCTGACCTGGCGAGATGTCCAGTTCATCCTGGTTTCTTGCTGCACCCCAGTGGAAAGAGAAAGGATTATAAGAGCTGCAAGACAAGCTAATGATGAAGCCTTTGCGGCAGCACCCAATTATAATCAGCCAACCGATGCGTTATTTGGGCCCCAAGAAGGGCCCGAGTGGGCTGATAATAGTAGGGGTGGAGAAAGCAAGCGGAGTTTATACCTGCGGGCCATCGTAGCGGGGATGCGCAGGGGCACGCCCAAGCCTGTAAATTATGATAAGCTCAGGGCTGTCAGCCAGGGTTCCCACGAAAATCCAGTTGCTTTCTGATACCGGCTTGAAGAGGCACTCTGTAAATACACGAATTTAGACCCAGAGTCGAGAGAGGGCCAGATTATCCTGGGAGTGTATTTTATTAGCCAGTCAGCTCCAGATATTAGGAGGAAACTCCAAAAGCTCCAACAGGGCCCACAAGCTGGGATAAGTCAATTGGTAGATGTGGCTTACAGGGTCTTTAACAACCGTGACAAAATGGAGAAGAAGCGGGAGTTGTGGGAGGAAAAAAGGCAGGTGAAAGCTGTAGTGGACCTGATGGCTAAAGCTCATGATCAAGCCCCCGGCACCAAGGGGCACCGAGGGAATCCAAAGAGTGATAGAAACCAGCCTGGCTGCGTCAGGTGCCAGCAGTCAGGAGACTGGGTGAAGGAGTGCCCTCGGAAGCCACCGAGTCCTTCCCGAGCTTGTCCGAACATAGACCAGCAGCCTCGGCGTTGGAAGAGGGACTGACTGCCTTCGTTCCTAGAAGGAGATGAGGTCATCCGTCACCATGGTGGCCGGGGCAAATGTCTACACTGTGAATGACTACCTCAGACGGGTATGTGACCTCTGCACAAGGGCATCGATTACCTTACAGGAGCCGGGGGACCGGATCCAGCTCCTTTTCAGGACTAGGGCATCTTAATTCTAACCCCTTCGTGGGCCACGTTATCCTCCCCTTCTCAGTTGTGGGCCTTGAAGGTGCTAACTGGTCAATTTTCTTTACCTTCTCTCTGAACTGCCAGTTGGGAGATTTTTTTTTTCCGAGCTGCCTCCATTCATGCTAATAAATGAAGTACCCCATACCAGTAATTGGCCCTCCTTCACATCCCAGATCACACAGCATCGCCAAAGCTCTGGGAATGAAATACCATCTCCACACTGCCTGCAAACCCCAGCCCTCAGGGAAGGTCAAACAAGCCAATCAAACCCTGTCAGGAAGCCCACTGTTGAAGTGTCCAGATCTCCTCCGAATTGTTTCAAATGAGGCTTCAGGTGCCTTCAAATCCAAACTTAATCTCAGCCCATTTGAGATGTTTTATGGAAGGCCCTTCCTGTCATCTGACCTTACCAACACTGAAACTCCGCTTTTCCAACATGTCACCCATCTAGGAACCTTCTAACTGGCCTTCCAGGAGCATGGAAATAAGAGTCTTCTTCTACTCCCAGGGTCTAACAATAATTGTCAGTTCAAGATCCACCTTGGTGACCAGACCCTAATCAAGACGTGGAAAGAGAATGGGCCCCAGGACCAACTCACCCCCAAATGGAAAGGCCCTTCTAACCACACTCTGTCATTAAGGCACAGGGAATAGATAGATGTACCTCTGCAGAGTGAAATCCAAGCCCCCTGAGACATCAGAAACCAAAAGAGAGACTACTACCTTTGTACACCTGTGAACCGGTGGACGGCCTCAAGTTTCTTTTCAAAAAAGCAAACACCAACCAACCTGCTGAGCCAGATATGTAAACTGTTTTGTTTATGATGTTGATATGTGGGACCATCTATATAAAAGGGAAAATTAGCTGTGTGCTGGAAATGGGGTCCCTCCCGTGTGACTTACGTAGCTAGTTTTGCTGTACTCTCTTGCTTGCCATGAGTCAACTCTTTAGGTTTTTGCCTCAAGTTATAAATGACTTCTTTTGGCTTGTTCTTGTTTTCAGCCCTCTTGGGTTGCTCAAAAATTGCCTATAGAAGAGATACAGTGATTACACAAAACCTTAAATCTAACCACATCCCTCTCGACTTATCAACAGTTAGCCAAGAACCCGACAGTCGACATGAAATTGCCCAAAGTATTGCCATCCTTCAGAATCAAATAGATTCACTGGCAGTGCTAGCCATACAGATCTCCTAGCTGCAATCACAGAGGGATTACGCTTGTTTCTAGAAGAATATTACTTCTATGTCTGTTAGTCTGGAATAGTGAGTGATAACAGTGGGTAAGATAGCTGACCACCCTCCTGAGATCTGCCAGAAATTGCCAGTTACTTCCCTTGACAGGGCCTTCATTAATACTTCTCATAGCCTTATTATTTGGGCCATACATACTTAATATTTTAGTCAAACTTCTTTCTTCTTGTTTAATAGCCACTCAACTACAGATGATGGCCTAAGCCAAGGACCAAAACCTGCTTCCACATCTATGGCCCATCAGTAAATCCTGAGAATATTGCTCCCTTTGCCCCTAGATCAGACAGTGAGGGCTCCTTGATCTCCACATAGGCAGGGCCAGTGCCCCTATTCAGCTGGAAGTAGCTACAGAAGACAGACCTTCCACCCTCTGAAACCCTTAAAGATTTTTAGATTGGATAGTCCAACTAGGGCTATGAGACCACTCCTCCTCCGCTCCCTGGAACCTGGGCAATGCCCCAGAGCCAACCCCCTCCAACTTTTGTCATAAGGGAGGCAGAAATAAGAATAACAACAACAACAACAAAAAGACCCCAGGAAAGCCCTAAAGGTAAAGGCCAGTGGACATGCATGTTTGATCCATCTGTGTTACATATGACATCCTTTCCTCACTTGCGGCTTGTTATAGGTTCACGCATATGGACTACATACCATACATTCAGTGATAACTGAGTGAATTATGGGAAAGGATATACCTGGTAGATAGAGCTGAGGTAACTTGGCACCCTGTCAATCATATTGTCAATCACACCCTTCCCCTGTTAACCTGTTAACTTCAATAAATTTAGCTGCTTTTTCCTCACTGCTGTGTGTATCCAACTTTTTGCTCGTCATACACAAGAACCTGGAACCTGTTCCCTGGGACTCATCACCCACAGTATCAGTGTTGAGGACTGAACCCAGGGCCTTTGCACTGGGCTACATCCCCATCTCTTTTTAATTTTTTTTATTGTGGAGACAGGATTTCCTTAAGTCACCAAGGCTGGGCTCAAACCTGCAGTCCTTCTGCCTCGTCCTCTGAGAATGCTGGGGTAATAGGTGTGTGCCACTACTCCTGGCTGGTTTTATTTAGTATTGCTTGAACACGATGATATTCATGAAGTCTGTGTAGGGTATAAAGAATTTTCACGCAAGGAATGCCAGTGTTTATACTAGCCTGTTTAAGAAATAGAACATTATCACTTCTCAATTTTAGCTTTCTTCCCCTCAATTGGAACCTTTATTATTTGCCATTTTTCATTTTCTTGCTGTTCTTTATAGTTTGCATATATGTTTGTGTATCTAAATATATGGTTTGTTTTTGTGAGCTTCTGAAATTTGTATAAATGAATCATTCTGTATGCTCTTAGCATTTTCTATGTCCCTTTGAGATTATCACTGGAATGACATTGAGAATTGATATTTTCATGATTTTCAGTCTTTCAACTCATGAATATGATGTATATCTCCGTTTATTTACGTCTTATTTAATGCCTTTCAGTGTAGTTTATCATTCCCCCTCCCAGTGTCTTTCCCGTACGTACCTAGATTTATACCTAGCTATAAATAATTTTTTGATGTTATTCTAAATGGTCTTTTTTTTTTTTTTTTTTTTTTTTGGCGTTGGAGATCAAACTCTGGGGCCTTGCGGTTGCTAGGCAGGCACTCTAACCACTGAGCTAAATTCCCAGCCCTCTAAATGGTCGTCTTAAACGTTACTTTTCTAGCTCTTTGTTGTTGCTAGACAGAAATGCAGTTGATTTTTTTTTTTGACTGAATAAAACCATTTATTTGAAGGCTAGAAAAGAGGAAAACAACACATTTATTGTTTTAAGGATACATAGCAGCTCTAGTGAAATTGTATAAATTTGGCTGGGAAAGATGGGAACAAATTTGGAGAGGCAGAGGGAGTGGGATCAAAGAAAGGCATGAAGAGGACAATAATATGCATAGCATTTTATTTGTGAAGCAAAAATGGCAACATATTAAGATTTGTTAAGGCTGCACAGCAGACACATGAGTGATTGTTTTATTATTCTTTGTAGTTTTTGAAATATGTCATAATTTTAAAAATAAAATACGCAGTGTTAACTACGTGCTCAGGATCAATCACTTTTATGATGGATGGCCTCAGACTCCATTAATTCTAAATTGGATATTGCAAAGTGAGAGAAGTGTGCTGAATCCAAACCCCAGATGTCATTGGTTTTTGTTCCCTATGATTTAAAAAATGGATCAGCAAACACCCAAAAGTCTGCATTAGAATCTGGATTTCTGAATGCTTTTAAAACATCAGAAAGCCTAACAACACTATTTCCATGTAGTAATAGTTTAATTAGATATGAGGATACCATTTGGTTTTTTTTCTTTTTTTTTGGTGCCAGGTATTGAACTCAGGGCCTTGGGCTTGCTATGCAAGCACTCTAACCACTAAGCTAAATCCTCAGCCCCTGATATTTTTAACCAGTTATGACAACCGAAATATTTTCCAAGAAAGAAGAGGAAGAATAAGCTCCCAAATACCCTTTAATGAGATTTAACAATTAGCAATTCATGGTCAATTAAAAATTTTAAAAGTCTTTCATTTTAAATTTATTTAAGTGTTGGAGTTGAATCCCAAGTCTCTCTCACATAAGCAAGTACTCTGCCACTGAACAACCCGGCCCCTAAAAGTTTATTCTTTTCGGGGATTCAGCTAGGTATCAAACCCAGAGGAGCTCTACCACTGAGCCACATACATCCCCAGCCTTTTTTTATTTTGTTATGGAGTCTCGCCGACATTGCCAGGCTGGCTTTGAATTTGGGATCTTCCTGCCACCACCTTCTGAATAGCTGGATTATAGCAGCTTTTGTTTGTGGTAGGGATTAAACCCAGAGCTTTCGCACTGAGCTATAACCCTAGCCATTTCGTGTGTGTGTGTGTGTGTGTGTGTGTGTGTGTGTGTGTGTGTGTTACTGGAGATTGAACCCAAGGATTCAAGTGTGCTAGGCCAGTGCCCAGCCCTAGTAATAGCCATTGTAACAGATGAAAAGTGGTAACTTGTGATTTTAGTTTGTGTTTCTCTGATGGTTTGCGATGTTGAGCATTTTTTCATAATACTTCTTAATCATTTTTGTCTTTTGAGGAATATCTAGTTCAGGTCCTTTGCCCATATTTTATTTGCATTGTCATATCTAAAATATTTAACTATGATTCCTTAATATAATCAAATATCCAGTCAATATTCAAATTACCTCCAATCTCTCAACTTTATTTTATAGATTGTTTAAAGACAATTCAAGTAAGGCGCTTCAGTTGAATATGCTTGATAGATTTCTCAAACCTTTGGAATCTGCTAGTTATGTCTAGGCCAGCAACTTCCAACAAAGTCATTTATTTGTTTATTTGTTTGTTCAGTAGTACTGGGGATTGAACCAGGGAGTGTTGAGCCACACCCCCTGCTCTTTTATTTTTTATTTTGAGACAAAGTCTTCATAAATGACTAAATTTCCCAGGGTGGCCTTGAATTTCAATCTTCCTGCCCCGGCCTCTAGTGTAGCTGGGATTACAGGTATACACCCAGCCCCAGTGTGTTCTTTATGCTTTCCAATGTGATAGCCACCAGGCCATATGTGCAGTTGAACATTTGAAGTCTGACTAGTGCAATTGAGGGTATGGATTTTTTATTCCTTTCTATCCCCTTATTTATACCTATTGGAATGTGCCATTGTATGCTGCCAGTGTTAACTTTCTCTTAATTTGTACTGGGGCATGCAGCTAAGTGTTTACCTTAAATCTCAGAGGAGAGTTTGGACTTGGACTTTTCAGCAATATTGAAACTGTTAGGACTTTGGCAACTCTTAAAGATGGATTAAATGTCTTTTTTTTTTTTTTTTTTTTTGTGCCGGGAATCGAACTCGGGCCCTTGTGCTTGCTGGGCAAGCACTGGAACCACTGAGCTAAATCCCTGGCCTAAATGTCTTTTGCATAAAGGGATGTGCATAAGTATTTTGGAGGCCGGGAACGAAGTGTTATGGCTTGTGTCTAGATGTCCCCCAAAAGTCTCATGCAGTCACAGGTGGGGCTTTTCAGAGGTGGCTGGATCTAAGGTATGTGATGTATGATTAAGTGTTGGATTTTTAATTTTAATTTCAATTAAAACTTTACTAACAACTTTATTGGGATAAAATTCATATATCCCGAAAGTTCACCTTTTAAAGTGTACAGTTCAGTGGCTTTTAGTGTGTTCACAAAAAGATGATACCTTGAGTACCATCTAACTCAGAATATTTTACAACATCATCTGGGAAAGAAACTTATTAACAGCCACTTCCCCTTCTCTGGTCCCAGCACCTACAGACCTCTAGTCTTTTTTCTGTTGCTATGGATTTTCATGGCTTCTGTCACTCAGTAGGAAGGTTTTCAGGGTTCTTCTACTTTGTTCTATGTGTTAGTTAATCCATTTTATGTTAGAATAATGTTCCATGGTACATATATTCACAGTTTACTTATCCGTCCATCAATTAATGGGCGTTTGGATTATTTCAACTTTTTGACTCCCACGAATAATTCTGCTGTGAACACTGCTGCACAAAGTTTTGTGTAGACTTAACATTTGCAATTCTCTTGAGTATGTAGCTGTGGGTGGAATTACCGGGTCGTACAGTAACTCAGTGTTTAGCTTTTTGCTGCACTCCACCCAATGGTTTCCCAAAGAGAATGCACCATTTTCCATTCCTACCAGCAAAGTATGAGGGACCTAATTTCTCCACATCCTCACTAACATTTGGCGATTCTCTCTGTCCTTTAAAGTAGTATTTTATTGTAGTTTTGATTTGTTTCTCTCATTACTAAAGATGAGAATCTTTGCATGGGCTCATTGGATATTTGTTTAATCATCTTTGGAAAAAGTGTCTAATCATTGTTTGTACCATTTTTATTTATTTATTTTGGTTTTTCTTGGCAGAGTCTCGCTATGTAGCTCTGGCTGGCTTTGAACTAACTGTGTAGCCCAGGCTGGCCTTGAACTCACAGCTATCCTCCTGCCTCAGCCTACTGAGTGCTGGGATTACAGGTATGCACTACCACGCCCAGCTTTGTACCACTTTTAAAGTGGAGTAATGGTTTGGGGTTGGAGCTCAGTGGTAGAGTACTTGCCTGGTATGTGCAGTCCCTGGGTTTGATCTCCAGCAGTGCAAAAGCAAACAAATACACAAATTCCCATAATAAATTGGATTTGTTCTTTTTTGTGTATTTTTGCTGAGGATCGAACTCTGCTGAGGATCGAACTTGCCTTGGTGGTTGTCAGGCAAGCGCTGTACCACTGAGCTAAATCCCCAGCCCTAAGTGTAAATTTTTTTATACAGATTCTAGATACAATTCTGTTGCTTATTATATATATATATGTATGGCTTGCAAATTTTTTCCCTATCTTCTCAGTTGCCCTTTTATTTTTCTGATGTTGTCCTCTAGAGCAGACAAGTTTTGAATTTCCATGAAGGCTGACTTATTTGTTTTACTTTTTTTTTTTTTTGGTGCTGGGTACTGAACTCAGGGCCTTGTTGCTTGCAAGGCGAGCACTGTAACCAACTGAGCTAAATCCCCAGCCCCACTCGTTTTACTTTTGTTGGTTGGATTTCTGATGTGATATTTAAAAAACCCCGGCCTAAAACAAGTTCCAAGGTTTACTCCGAGCTGGACATAGTGATCACGCCTATAATTCCTGCACATTCAGAGCCTGAGGCAGGAGGATTGCAAGTTGGAGCCCAGTCTAGGCAATTTAGCAATTTAGTAAGACCCTGTCTCGAAGAGTAAAAGGGCTGTGGATGCAGCTCAGGGCAAAGGCCCTGGGTTCACTGCCCTGTATGTCAAAAAAAGGAGAGAAGGATTTATTCCTATTGGTATGTTTCTTCTGAGAGCTTTGTGTTGTTCTCTTACATTCTTATATTTAAGTTTCTGGTCATTTCAATTTAATTTTCTTATAAAATGAAAATGTGATCATCATCTGTGTACTGGTGCATGGTGTGGGCACCATTTCCTCATTTTGTATGTGAATATTCAGTTCTGTCCACATTTGTTGAAAAGACTATGCTCTCTCTCATGAATTATCTTGACATCTTTGTCAAAAATCTGTTGACTAGCTGGACATGGTGGCACGCACATTTGTAATCTGAGCTTTTTGGGAGGCTGAGGCAGGAAGACATATATTCGAGGCCAGCATGAGCAAGTTAACGAGACCCTGTCTTTTTGTTTTGAGACAGGTCTTGCTATGTGGCCCAGGATGGCCTCGAACTCATAGTGATCCTCCTGCCTCAGTGCCTGAGTGCTGGAATTACAGGTCTATGCCACCGTACTCAGCGAAACTATCTTATTTAAAACAAGTTTTTGCCACGCCCTACTCTCCTACCTCATAAATGTAAGCTTTTATTTCTGTATTCCCAATTATATTCTCTCGGTTTGTATGTGTATCCTTATACCAATATCATACTGACATTATTTCTGTATGTTAATAATGTGAGTGTGAGAAAGAATGAGACGTGACTTTGGAACAGCAAGAGCAGACTTTGCTTAGGGAGTAAACCCAGCCAGAAGGGAGACCTCTCAGGAACAAGGGAGAAGTTCCTAGACCAAAGAGGTTTAAGGTTTATATATATATATATATGGGTTATGGTGGAAAGGGGTATGAGAATGGGCCAGCCCCAAGTTTTCTGCAGGGCCTTTGTCCCTCCTTACTTTTAGGCTGTGGGCCTTGGGAAGTAAGTGTCCAGGGTTGGAGGGGCAGGAGCACTGTGGCCTTGGGAAGGTCTTGGGAGCTGAGCGTTGATGATTTTCCCTGGGGCACTTAATTTTACAGCCGTTAGTGTTTCTGACTAGGCCTGCTTAGGAATGTTTGGTGATGAGAATATGTAGCTTTATAGTAAGATTTGAAATCAGAAGAGTGAGTTCTCTTTTTGTTCTCTTTAAAGAATTTTTTCGAGATGGTTTTGGCTCTTCTTGGTCCCTTGCCCGTTACATAAATTTTAGGATCAGCTTGTCCATTTCTGCACAAAAGGCAGCTGAGATTTTGGTAGACATTTCACTGAATCTCAATTTGGGAATTTTTTTGCCAAGGGAGCAATATTAAGCTCTGTAATCCATGGACTAGATGGCTTTCCATTTACTGTATTTAGGTCTTTAATTTCTTTTCCATGATTTTTTTGGGTGCTGGGGGTTGAAAACTCAGGGCTTTGTGTTTGCTAGTCCATGATGTTTTATAATTTCCAGTTTGTCTTTTATGCTTCTTTTGTTGAATTAATTACTAAGTACTTTATTGTCATTGATGCTACTGAAGATGGAATTGTTTTTCGTGATTTTGTGTTTGAATTATTTATCGTTAGTACAGAGACCTAAAATTTCCTTTACCTCCTTCCCTCCTCCCTTTCCTTTGTCTTCCTCTTCCTCTTTCTTGAGCCAGGATTACATGTAGGGCTTTATAAATGCTAGGTAAGTAAGTGCTCTACCACTGAGCTATATCCCTAGCCCTCCAGAGAATTGATTTTGGAATACTGATGTACCCTGAAACTTTGTTAATTTTATTATTTTCAATACTTTCTTCCCCCCTCCCCCATTGCTGCTTCAGGATTTTCTATATACAAGATCATGTCTTCTGTGAATAGAAATAATTTTCCTTTTTTTTTTTTTCAGTGTAAAAATGGCCTTGTACATACTAGGGAAGCTTTCTATGGAGCTTCATCCCTATCCCCAGTCCTTTTTAAAATTTTATTTTGAGACCAGTTCTCTACCACTGTGCTCTACCACTGAGTTACACCTCCAGTCCCAGGATGTCCCTTTTATTCCATAGTTTGATGAGGTTGTGTGGGTTTGTTTTTGTGGTACTGGGGATTGAACCGAGGACCTTGCACATGCTAGGTAAGCGCTGTGCCATTGAGCTAGATCCCTAGCTGTTTTTTTTTGACGGCGGGTGGGGGATTTGGGGGTGCTGGGGATTGAACTCAGAGTCTTGTGCTTGCTAGGCAAGCATTCTACCACTGAGCTAAATCCCCAACCCCTCTTAGTTCTTTTTTAAATTTTATTTTGAGATAAGGTCTTGCTAAGTTGCCCAGTCCTGCATTGAACTTGTAACTCTCCTTCTGCAACCTCCAAAGTGGCTGCTGAATGTTTTTGTAGAAAAATAGTGTTGAATTTTTTGTTTGTTTGTTTTGTTTTTTGGAGACAGGGTCTCACTAGCTCAGGCTGGCCTTGAACTGTAACCCAGGTTGGCCTCAAATTCACAGCAATCTTCCTGCCTCAGCTTCCCAAATGCTGGGATTATAGGTGTGTGCTACCATGCCCGGTTTAGTGTTGGATTTTGTAAAAAAAAATTTTTGTGTGTGTGTATTGAGATGATCGTGTGATTTTTGTCCTTTATTCTATTAATGTGGTATGTTACACGAATTGCTTTTCAGATGCTAAACCAACTTTCCATTTTTGGAGTAAATCCTTCTTAGTCTCCATGTATAATACTTTTTATATGTTGCCGGATTTGATTTGCTAGCATTTTACTGAGCATTCTGCTTCTTTATTGTTAAGAGATATTGATCTGTAGTTTTCTTGTGAAATCTTTGGTTTTGGTGTCCCTTCTATGGTTTGGAAGGGTTTGTGAAGAAATGCTGGTTCTTTAAATGCTCCAGAACACAAAATAGTGAACAAGACAGAGTCTGCTTTCAGCAGCTGAGAAGAGTCGGACAGTGACATTTCTGGGAACATCGGGACAAGGCAGAACTGACAGCAAGGTTTCACTGGAGAAGAAAAGGAAGTTGCGTAGAAATCCAGTCAAAGGCAGTGGCTCCTGCTGCCCAGCACTCCTCCAGACTGCAGGATCTGCCCAGCACATCCTCCAGACTGCAGGATGACCCCATTCCTCGAAAGAAATTCTCTAACTGGGCAAATGTATCCTTGCCCCTAGGCCAGTAGCAGCTTGCTGGGAAGCGTTTGCCCCGCTGACCTCCCCTGGGCTCTCTTGCTCCATGCGTGTGGAGCATAGGCTCTTTGAACATCAGTAGCAATGCTCTCCAGAGTGGGTCTTGACATGCCCCAAGGTGTCTTTAATTATTTCAGGGGGTGCCTTGCCATTCTCAGAGCAAATTTACTTTGCATTTATTTTCAAACAGAGCTATATACCATGTCAGGTTTGCCTTTGTGGTACATATGTCAGGGGGAGGCTGAATGGGAAGATGTGTGTCATGGAAGGAAAAGAAAGCAGGTGCAAGCTGCCCTTTACAGAACACAGCATCTTGGGGCTGGGTGTTGAGAAGTGTCACTGCGTGTGGGGGGGTGCTGGCCTTGCATGGGCACGGTCCTGGCTTCTGTCTTCAGCGTGGGGTGGCTCGCGGGGTGTTGCTTACTCATCCTGATGTGTTTGGAAAAGGTCCTGGCACATTGGAATCCATGCTTAGTAAATGTTAAATGAAAACCTACTGGCTCCATGAGTTTGAGAGTCAGCGTGCAGACAGTATGTAGGAGAGCAGAGAGTATGTAGAGAATATCCAGTGAAGTCCAAATATCGAGAATACACTATGCCGGAAGGTGGGTGTAGGTGTAAATATACGGGGTAATAGATGGATGTGTGTGGTGGCTTGAGGTCTTCGATTTTTTCAGGCAGCCCTAAAGTGTTTTCTTTTATGGCCCTTAAGAAAATCTTGTTTATTTGTTTGGAAAATCTCACTGTGGAAAGTAGAGACCTTGAATGTATAGACTGTGTCTGTGAGTGGTCGTCAATGCCTATGCACTGTGGTGCATCAGAGACAATACACTCTCCACTTGGAATCCTAAGGGCAGGAGGATGTGGGGAGGGTATGTGGAAATACTGTGCCATTTTACACAATGCACTTGAGCATCTGGTGTTCACGGAGGATGTGACCCATCTCCCATGGATGTGGAACGAATATGTGCATTTAAAATGATTAAAGCTACAAAATGAGTTGGCGTAGCTCAGTACTGTAGTAGAGCCCATGCTTAGAATGCATAAGGCCTTAGGATTGATCTTTAGCACCAACAAATGAACAAAAAGGGAGGTAAGCAAAGGAAATTACAAGTGAAGAACAAGATCCTATTTTTAAAAAAAAAAATTCAAAAAGAACAAGTGAGATTTCTAGAAATAAAAATTTACTGAAATTAATTTCAGTGTATCAGCTCTAATCCTTTTAAAGGGAATTTAATATTGTTTAGTGAAATTGACAATATTCATACCGTACGTCTTAATAAAATTGTAAGTAGAAAGGTAAACAGGACAAAGGTACAAGCCTTCCACTCAAAGACATTTATAAAGTATAATAGTAAAGAAGACACATCATGTAGAAAGAGAAACAGTAAATATATGTAATACACAAGTGATTTCACCCTACATGGACCAAAAGTCTCAATCTTGTCAATAAAGGTGAACCGGTTTAACTCACCTCAAGAAAAATACCTTCAGTGTGGTGAAGCAAGAGCCAAATACATGTGGTATAGAAGGGCTACTTCTGGGGGTTGGGGATTTAACTCAGTGGTAGAGTGCTTGCCTAGCAACACAAGGTCCTGAGTTCGATCCCCAGTGCCTCCCCTGCCCCCCAAAAACTAAAAAGAAGAGCTATTAAATCAAAGTAATGTAGACAGGCTAAAAACAAAGGCAAAGATGTTCTAGCAAATTGAAAATAAGTGAGGACTGTGATCTTGGTATCAGACAAAGGTAATTTAGTCCAACAACCAATTGTGACGAAAAGGTCAATATAAAATTAGAAGCCTGTTTCATAACGTAGGTACAATAATTATGAAAATGTGTGCATGAAAACCACCTTTTTAAAAAATTTTTTTGCAGTATATTTGGGACTGAAACCCAGGGCCTTGTGCCTGCTAGGGTACTAGGCAAATGCTCTATCATTGAGCCCCCCCACCCCATATTTACAAAACAGAAACGACAGATGTGAGGAGATACAGAGATGGACATGCGCGAAGCAGATCAAGTGTTAGAAATACAAGGATACAGAAAAACTGAACACCACTGTAGATAAAATAGATCTCATGGGTCTATGCTTGCTGGACTTTATTTATTATTTTGTATTTGATTTTTTAAAAAAAATTTATTTTAATAGTACATTTTAGGTGTACAGTGATAACATTCATCATAGGGGATTTATTTGTACCTGTACTTGATATATCTTGCTGTTTGGACTTTAGAACCTAATACAGGATGTACCTTCTCCACTGCTCATGGAGGACTTTTTTGTTTTTGTTTTTGTTTTTTTGGGTGCTGGAGATTGAGCTCAGGTCCTTGAGCTTGCTAGGCAAGTGCTCTACCACTGATCTAAATCCCCATCCCTCACGGAAGATTTTTAAAAACTTGGTCAAATATTAGATCCCAAAGAAAGATCAGTAAATTTTGTACCACAGGAGGATTACAAACAGTTCTCTCTTGTCATGGCGCTATAAAGCTAGAATTAAAGGCGACAAACCCAGGCCGGTTTTGGTAATCCCGGCACTTAGGGAGGCTGAGGCAGGAGGATTGCAAATTTGAGTCCTGTCTAGGCAATTTAGTGAGACCCAATTCTCAACAAAAAAGAGGGGTGGGTGCGTGGGTGTGTGTGGCAATGTACTGGGTCAGGAGAAGGAAAGGAGGATGAAAGAATTAGTCAAGGTTAAAAGACATAACAATTAAATGCTTTGTGTGATACTGGATCAGATTCTGGACAAAAAAATATTTACTACAAAGGACATCATGGGAACAATTGACAATCTGAATTTTAGATTAGAAAATAATGTATTAATTCTAATTTTTTGTTTTGACCATGGTACTTCAGTTATGTAAGAGAATGTCTTTAGCTGGGTGTAATCCCAGCCTTTGGGAGGCTGAGGCAGGAGGATCACCATGAAGTCAAAGCCAGCCTGAACTACCTAGCTTTATTTTTAGGAAATAGCACTGAGGTATTTAGGGGTCAAGGGCCAGAATGTCTGTAACTTACTCTACAATGGAAAAAACTGTGGCGAGACTGAGAGAGATGGATATGTTTATGTGATCTTTGGCTGGGGGGTCTTCAAGAGTTGAGGGGGATTGGGGATTTAGCTCAAGTGGTAGAGCTCTCGCCTAGCAGGCACAGAGCCCTGAGTTTGATCCCTAGTACCCCCCCCATTTTAGGATGTGCATTGTCTGGCAGGCCGGCCATCTGGTGGCTGTGTTAAAATGCAGACTGTTTCCATGTGCTTGAAGCTGAGATGTGCTGCCTGCTTTCCTGAGAATGGGGATTGGTAGCTGGGAGTGCAATTTACAGGTGAAAGGTACCCGCCCAGAACCCAGATTACAGATTTATTGTTATTGAATTAGTCTATTGGAAGGGATAAAAGGACTAAGTAACTTTTGTTTCTGAAATTACGGTTTGTCTTAAAAGTATAATTTTCAAGAACTGGACCTTGTGTCGCAGGCCTACAGTCCCAGCACTCGGAAGGCTGAGGCAGGAAGATTGCTGGGAGTTGAAGGCCAGCCTGGGCTCCGTTGTGAGTTCAAGGACAGCCTAAACTACACTGCAAGACCTTGTCTGAAAAAAAAAAGTACAATTTTCAAATCAACATTTTCCTGGTCTCCTTTCTACCTGTCATTCCTTCTATCCTTCCTCCATTCACCCTACAGGTTCGTGCCCTAGATGATCTCCAAAGGAATAGGGGGTTCACCGCCTCGTTGTTGATAACTAGTGAAAAACTGGAAACAACTTAATTGTCATCAGTAGATGACAACAGATGTAGGAGCAACTTGTTATAATCATAAAATGCATTTAAAATGACCTCTTATGTACATGTATCAACATTTAGAAATCGCAAACAATGCCCTGGGTGAATATAAAAGCAGGTGGCAGGAGATTACTGAGTAGAGTGTCTACCCTGGGTCCAATCCTTGCACAAAGAAACAAAAAACAGGACGCAGAAATTTGAAGCATAAAAACATAAACTTTATAAATACAGAAAACAGTAACAGATATTGTTAGTGCATAGAAAAGGAGATACAATTTCTATCCTTGGAGAAATTTGCAGGCATTTCAAGAAAAGTCAGACCAAATGTAGGCTAATGAACTCTGCGGTTAGAATAAACACAATACAGGGGGAGGAGGGGGAGGCAAAGGGGGAAGGTTTCATTTCTCAGAAATGGCAAAAGTCTTCTACCATTCAGAACCAAGTGCTCAGTGATGAGAAGAGTTTACCTAGGGTGATAGGAAGGTGACACCAGGAAGCTAGGTCCTGATGTGCAGCGACATTTTGCTGCCCCTTGATTTTTTGTGTCTTTTGTTCTTTGTTGTTTTTTGAGACAGTCTCACTATGTAGTTCAGGCTGACCTTGAACTCACTATGTAGCTCAGGCTGACCTCAGACTCCTGCCCCAGCCTGCTGAGTGCTGGGATTACAGGCATGCACCACCGTGCCCGGCTAGTTCTTTGTGTCTGTGATGAAAGAGTTCTGTCAAAACACATGGACAGCCATGCAAAAGTACAGGTAGACTTTAGTGTACAGTCGATAAACATTACACCTTTTGGCCTGAAACGGGTGGTGCTGCGAATGAATCTGTACCGAGTGCCAGTTCTGACACATTTTTGTGTACATAAGAGTCACTCCTGGAGTTCGGGGAACTAGGGAAATCGTGATGCTCATCAATATTTTCTTAGAAGTTACTTTGGACTTGCAAAATGTCTTCCTGTCCTATTTATTTATTTATTTATTTATTTATTTATTTATTTATTTATGGTGCTGGGGATTGAGCCCTGGGCCTCATGCTTGCTAGGCAAGCACTCTACCACTTGAGCTAAATCCCCAGACCCTTCCTGTGCTTTTTTTTTTTTTTTTTTTTTTTTTTTTTTTTTTTTTTTTTTTTTTTTTTTTTTTTTTTTTTGTGGTGCCCGGGATCGAGCTCGGGGCCTTGTGCTTGCAAGGCAAGCACTCTAATCACTGAGCTAAATCCCCAGCCCCCCTTCCTGTCCTTTTTAGATGGTCAGGGTTTCTTCAGGGCATAGAAACTTGCATGGAAGAAATTTACCAGTTCTTAATTTAAACCGGGTTCCAGCCCAAAGCAGGAGGGTCTTCAAAGAACATTTCCTTTCCTGATACTGAACTGCAGGCCATGGCACCCAGGGCTACCGTGTGCCTTGTTCTGGAACTAGAGGGCCAGGAATCAGAAAGACTGCACAGCATGGAAACTTCAAAGGTCATTGCGCTATGCGGGATCCCTTTAGGTCTGAGACCTAACACATGGTGTGTTATTCATTGAAGTCTTTGTTTCTTTGTGTAAGCATGCTATTTTGGACACACACCTTGTCCCTCAGGCCCCTAATGTCTACCTGCCCAACAGAAGGGTGTTTCTAGAAGATAGTATCATCTGCAGAAATAGAGGCTGCTGTGGAACCTGCCCAAGGCTTCTCAGAGCTGGAGAGGAGGATGGGTCAGTGATGATCTGCTTGGGTGTTGGTCCCGGTAGGTGCCCACTGATAAGGACTCTTGAGCCCAAACTAAGGCAGCTGGGAGGTTTAGCTTCTTGAAAAAGGAGAGTAACAGTTACTTCATAGATGTGAAAAGTTTGGATCTGCTCTGGAGGCAAGACTAAATCTATTTTTCTTTTTCTAATAAATTAATTTCTGGGGAATTAACCAGGGCCTTCACACTGGGTTCACATCTAAGCCCTTTTTTATATTTTTTCTTTTGAGACAGGGTTCTGCTAAATCCCCCAGGCCAGGCTCAAACTTGGTCATCCCCCTGACTCAGCCTCCCAGAGTGCTGGGATTACATGGGTGCAAACGCCCACTTCGCCCCAATCACCCCAGAAAGAATGGGAATTCGACAGAAATAGAGGAAAGAGTGATTGGGACTGGGAGCAATGTGTCCCTACAACCAGTAGGGCTCAGGATGCAATTAGCTGTAGGTGTGGGGGAAACTGAGGCGGTTCCTGGCCACCGCTGATTGGATTTTCCTAACCTTTAAAAGTTCTAAAATGAAAATGTACAGCGGAAGGATCGGAATGGGGTTTCACGTGGGGGATGTGTGGTTTTAGATTCATCTCCCATCGTTTTAACTATCAAAAACCAAAACAACAAAACAAACCCCAAACTGGTGTAAATGCAACCCAGGAAAACATTAACCGGTGTTACTGACCAGTGGTGGGTTCGAGGGCGTCATTATTTTCTGTGCGTTTGAACCAAGTTTACTAACCAAAATGTTGTGGCAAGAATTGGAGGAGCGGAACTATGGGAAAGGCTTTGAGCCCTCTCTGTATAAAAAATGGGTTCAACCTCCAAGCGGCAGGGCGGGGAAGGGTGTGCTTGTCGCTCCCTGCCGCGGGCGGGCGGCAGAGGGTGAGCAGGGCGGGGAGGGAGGGGGCTCTCGGAAGACTCCGCCCACCATTGGCCCCGCCCCCTCCCTTCGTGACACCGCCTCCCGTCGCTAGGTAACCCCTAAGGGTTAAACCGCGCGGCTGCGACGCTGGCAGCGGGTTCACCCCTTCTGCCGTCTCGGCCCTCAGACGCTGAGCGCCATGGCCCTGCCGCTACTGCTCGGCTACGGCTTCAACCGCAACGTGAGTAGCCGGGGCGTCTGAGGTCGGAGGTCCAGACCCGAGTTGGGGTTCAGGCCGCTTGGGGCGTGGCCAACTCCCCGGGGCCTCCCCTTCCCGACTCTAGCCCAGTGGAGACCTGCAGTTGGTTCTTCTGTGGGTTTGGTGCGCCTGAAACCAAGCTTTCCAGTCCTCGTCTCTCTCCAGCGGCATCGGGACGCTTTTCCTACGTCGGATACCCAAGGGTCCTTATAGGTGGCTGGACACTTAGAGGTAGCTGGTGACAGTAATGGTAAAAGTAACTTGGCAGTTCAGTGTGTGCAGCTCTTACACGGTACCGGATGTTCCCAGCAGCCCTTTGAAGTAGATTCTATTTTTATTCCCATTTTATGAGGAAACCGAGGCACAGTGTCCACGGTGAAGCTGTTTTTAAATTTTTTTTTCCCAGGCAACCTGTCTACAGCCCAGGAACCTAATGATTATTCTCAGTACAATATGTCAAGTAGATAAATGTAGCCTTCTGTTATTAATTGGAGAAATACGATGCAATTGAGAGAGGTGGGTGACAGATAGGTAAGGGTTCCAGCAACATGCAAAAATTAGTCCTAGAGAGAGGGAGCCAAATTTGGAGGGCCAGATGAAAGCAGAAAACAAAACACAGAAACCCTGAGTATTAAAGAACTTTTGGCAATAAGTAGCACCTTATTTATTTGTTTATTTAGTGGTACTGGATTGAGCTACATCCCCAGCCCTTTTTGTAATTTTAAATCGCCAATTTGCCCAGGCTGGACTTTAATTTGTAATCCTCCTGCCTCAGCCCCCTACAGTGCTGGGATTACAGGTGTGTGTCATCACGCCCCACTAATAGCACCTTATTTAAACCACGGCTGGAAAATGATTCAGGCTTTCATTTTTACTTGGCTTTGCCAGTTGTGTCCGCAGGAGAAGTTAAGTCATACACTGATGGGAGAGAATTAGATGGAGCCACTCAAGGTATTTGTGTAAACCTCTGAGTTTAGAAAGCATACAGCAGATTAGAATTTTGAACAGTGTCTGTCTGTGTTGCAGGCCCTCAAGTACCAGTGTTTTTGTAGTTTCTGATCGCTTACATCGGTTGGTCAGTTCATCTTTGAAAATGGGATTGTGCATATTTTGGCAGCCATTGCATTGGCTTTGGGAATACAGAGCCCGTGACCCCAATAAGAAAGGCTCCTGAGAGGCAGGACATGAAAAAGGATTCCAGAAGGAAAGAAGAAGCATGCTGTGTAAAAGTAATTTTAATAAAAAACTGAAAGTAGATCCTACAAAGTTCGGCTCCACTACACTTCTGAGTACCCATGCCCACTGCCTGCAGATGTGTCCCAGCTCTCACACGCAGTGACTAAGGGTGGGAAGGAAAAACTGCTTGGAGGAGATAATTTTAAAATCGGCAGCATTGTACTGAGCGTACTTTTGCTTTTTTTTTAAACTTTTTAAAAAAATTGTGAAGAGCAACACATATACCGAAAAATGTACAATGGGATGATCACGAAGTGAACATCAAGAAATAGAATATTTCTGGGGGTGTTGTTTCATGGTACAGTACTTGCCCAGCGTGTGCAAGGCGCTGGGTCCCATCCCCAGTGCTGCAAAAAATCAAACAATCAAAAATACACTCAGTACTCCAAAAGCACCCTCCTTCCTTAACTAAGGCTGCCTGACTTGGCAAGTAAAACCATGTGTCCTTATTTATACGAAAGTATCATTTGTTTATCTGAAATTCAAATTTAACTGAGCATCTTGTATTTTATGTGCCAAATATGACCCGTTCTGTTTATTGTCCTTTCCCTGCTCTCCAGATGTAACCACTATCCTGGCTTCCATCACTATAATTAAATTTTGCTTGCTTTTGAACTTTTATCCATGGAAATGTCTGGTGTTCTTTCGTGACCGATTATATAATCTTTTTTGAGACAGGGTGTCACTACGTAGTTCAAGCTGGCCTTGAACTCACTATGTAGCTAGCCCAGGCTGGTCTTGAACTCACAGAGACCCTCCTGCCTCAGCCTCCTGAGTGCTAGGATTACAAATGTGTACTTTCATGCCCAGCCTGGGACTGGATCTTTTAGTTAACATTATGTTCGTGAGATTTGTCCATGTGGCTGTCTGTAGAGCTATGTATGCTGGACATTTTCATTGCTGTGTAACAGTGGTGGCAAACCTATGACTGCAGCCGGCCGTTTGTTGTCATTGAAAGCTCTGAAAGGTTCGCCATCACCGGTCTGTAGTATTTCATTGTGTGACTATGTTATCATCGGTAACTGACTTGTTTGGGGTTCTTACAAATAGTTTTGCTGTGACTTTTCTTGTTTATGTTTTTTGGTATCATTGCTAGATCATAAGATAATCATATGTTCAGCTTTAGTAGACAAAGTGATTTTAGTAATTTAAATTCCCACCAGCATTTTATTTATAAATACAATTTACTTATTTATCATTTTACTTTCTAAAATTTAATGTTGTTAGTGCTTTAAATTTTAGATATTTTGGTCAGTGGGTGTATTGCAAGTTTTCTGCACTTCCCTGATTGCTAATAAAGTCGAGCATGTTTTGTGTACTTACTGGTCTTCTGAATATTCTGTTTTTGTGCCTACTTGTCTCTTGTCTAATTTTCTACAGGTTTGCAGGCCTGTTTCTTAGTGATTTGTAGGCATGCTATATATATTTTGAGTATGTTTTGGGCTGTGGTTGGCTTTTAATTGTCAATTTTTTTTTTTCTAGCAGTTTCAGGTTGTATTTCCTTTGATTTGGGGTGCTGGGTGTCAAAGTCAGAGCCTTGTGTATGCTAGGCGAGTGCTTTACCACTGAGCTATATATCCCAAGGCCCTTAATGGTGTTTCTGACAGATAATTTTTCCTTTAGTTTATTGCTTTTTGTCTCCTTGTCTATTATTTATTTATGTATTATTTGAGACAGGGTGTCTTGCTGTGTGGTCCAGACTGGTCTTGAACTCACAGAAATCCTCCTGCTTCAGCCTCCGAAGTGCTGGGATTACAGGTGTGGGCCATCATGCCCTGCTTGTTTCTTCTTTTAGAAATACGTACTTTCCCCCAGGTCATGAAGATATTTCCCATGTTATCTTCTAGAAATTTAGTAGTTTTTACCTCTCATGTTTAGATCTGCAATCTAACTAGAATGTGCGTGCGCGCGTGTATGTGTGTGTGTGTTTGTGTGAAAAGAGGTAGAGTTGTGTTTTTTGCTGTATGGCTATTCTGTTGGTCTGGGACCAGTTTTGAGAAAGGGCCATCGTTTTTCTATTTTCTTACAGACCCAGCTTTGCCCTAAATCAAATGTCCACCTGTGGGTCTGTTTCTAGACTTACGAGTGTGTTTAAAACAAGACTTTATTTAACATTTAATTTCTTTTGTTCCTGAGATCAATGCAAGTGCATGTGAACTAGAAAATGATGCTATACAATTAGATACTTTGGGCCGCCATTCAACCAATCAGTATTTACTTACTGTGTATCCCAGAATGTTCCCAAATCAGATGGCTGCATTTTAAAAATTCTTGTATTTGCCTTGATACTGAACATGCTATGTGTTGCCAAAAAGTTAATATAATTTTTAAATTTGTACTTTGTTAAAAATTGAATGCTTGGGGCTGGAGATTTAGCTCAGTGGTTAGAGTGCTTGCTTTGCAAGAGTAAGGCCCTGAGTTTAATCCCCGGCACCAAAAAAAAAAAAAAAAAGGTCAAAAAGTCAGTAAAACTACGTTTGTCCTTTTAATCACAACCCCCCCCCCCCAGCTCGCTGAATTAAATTATGAAGCGAAAAACATTGACTTCGTGAAGATAACATAATTACTTAGCTGTTTGGGCTTAAAATTCTAACATGAGATAACTTTTATTCATAGAAATGAAAAGGGAACTTGTTTCCTTAATTTAGCTGCTAGTAGTCAGTCATGAACAATAGATTGATTAGGTGATATGCAACCTCTACTTCTATCTTGGAAATGCACGAAGTATTCGGCATTCTAAAATACGGGTATTTAAAAAAAATACAGGTATTTTGTATCACTGACATTAAAATTATTTTGATTCGAATTAATTAAATGGCTTTAGGAAAGATCACAACCAGGATTGGGGATTTAGCTCAGTGGTAGAGCACTTACCTAGCAAGCACAAAGCCCTGAGTTCGATTCCGAGCACCAAAAAAAAAGAAAAGAGCAAAACTAAATTCCAGATTTGTTTATTTGTTCTGCGGTACTGGGGACAGAACCTGAGCTTTCACACTGAGCTACATTTCCAGCCCTTCTTTGTTTTTTATTTTGAGACATGATATTGCTAAGTCGCTAAACTGCTGGGACTGGACTTGCCTGGAGTACAGGCAGGTGTCTGCTGCCATGCCGGGCTCCTCTTTTTCTAATAGTTTATTCCTGGGTTTGTATTACGCTAAGAGACTGTCGGGCATATTGTCAAAATGATAAGATACTAAAGGTAAAAGGGACCTTTGCAATCAAAACAGCAGGGTTTTTTGTTTGTTTGTTATTTTGGTTTTTTTGAGACAGGGTCTTGCTGTGTTGTGTAGCTCAGGCTGGTCTTGGTAGCCCAGGCTGGCCTCGAACACGCTGTGATCTTCCTGCCTCAGCCTCCTGGGTGCCGGGATCACAGGCATGCGCCACCACACCCGGCTTCTACAGCATTTTGGACAGATGGTTCGGTAGCCGATCCTGAATGCCTCTAATGAATAAGGAGCAGCTCACTCGTTCCTCTTGCTTTTGTAATTTTCCCCTTTTTTTGTGGTGCTGGCGATGGGAGCCAGGGCCTTGTGCCCACACGTTACCACTGAGCTACATTTCCAGCCTCCTCCTCGTGCTTTTTAATGAAGCTGCCTCGCCCCCAGGACCTCCGGCGTGCTAGGCAAGCGCTCCACCACTCAGCTACACCTGGAGTAAACTAAAACAGGAATTTGATAATCATACTTGGCATTTAAAAAGATGGGGGAGGGCTGGGGATTTAGCTCAAGTGGCAGAGCGCTTGCCTGGCTAAGCGCAAGACCCTGAGTTCAATCCCCTCTTCCCCGCAAAAAGTCAAAAGATGAGGGAAAAAAGGTAGAAAGAAAAAGAATAGAATTTAAAATCCAGCTTGGGAAGGAAGCTAAGTGTTGTTTCATGAACTTTTGTTTCCTTCCTGTGCGCGTGCGCGTGTGCATGTGGGTGTCTGGGACTTGTCTGCACTAAAATATAGGTCACTGTGCTTGCAGGCAGTGTTAGAAGGACATTCCCTAGGGCCACTTCCAGCATTTCTTGCCGCGGTCTTTTCAATTTCTTTGAAGACAAGATCTAGTCTCTACCCTTCAGGAAGCCTAGACAGAGCCTAATCAGCCTTTCTCCATCTTCTGTTAAGTTTTTAAACTTTTAAGAAAGTTTTTTGACATTGAATTCACATAATGAAATTACCGTTTAGCAGTATGCAATTTAGTGGCACTTCAATACGTGTGGCATCCTACGACTAGCACCTCGAGCTAGGTCTAAAGACATTTCCGTACCTCTAAATAAATCTCAATCTTTCTACCCTGGAGGAATCTTGGAAATGATTTTCAGGTCTCAAGGAGCTCCTACATGCACCTACTGTGCATGGTCCATTAGGATGATCAGCAAGTTGTAGATAGAATAATGCTCACTGGGCTGGGGATTTAGCTCAGTGGTAGAGTGCTTGCCTAGCAAGAGCAAGGACCTGAGTTCGACCCCCAGCACCACACACACACACACAAAAAAAAAACCCAAAAAAAACCCAGCAAAAAAACTCCCCAAAACGCTGTATTTTTTGAGTGAGGAATGATAGATTTCTGTGGAGCTGTTGTTGATTTCATCCAAGTTATTTACCTCCTTCTCTTTCCCACAAAGGTCATCAATTCTGAAGCAAATGGGAGTGTGGTAGAAGAAAATTTAGTTATCTTTTTTTTTTTTTTTTTTTTTGTGGTGCCGGGGATCGAACTCAGGCCCTTGTGCTTACAAGGCAAGCACTCTAATCACTGAGCTAAATCCCCAGCCCTATCTTTTTTTTTAAAATTTATCTTTTTTTTTTCCCTTCTTGGTTGGTACGAGAGATTGAATTTTTTACTTGATTTTTTTTTTTTTTCCCCTTCCTATTGAAGTAGGTTTTAAAAAGTCTCATTTTATATTACAGGGTTGCTAGTGAGGAATGAAGTATGGTGAGGTAAATGATATGAACAAGAGCAATTTCTCTCTTATTTAAGACAAAAAATGACTTTTAGCCAAATTTTTTGTTTGTTTTGTTTTTGGTACTAGGAATTGAATCCATGGGCCTTCTAGCACTGACCTACATCCTTGGCCTTTAAAGAAAATCGCCCCCCTTCCCTGCTGCCTGAAACTTGCCATCCTCCCGCCTAACTTCCCAAATTGCTGAGATTATAGGCAAGAGCAACCTTGCCTATAAAAATCAGCCAGATTTTTAATGAAAAAAAAAATGTAGTTAAACTTAGTTTACCCTTCTTTCTTTTTGCACACTTAAAAAATTCATAAGTCAGCATATTCTGTTTTTGTAAGCAGTCTAAGGTAAATTACTTCTGTTTTAATTCGAGGTAAGATTTACTTTTTCAGAAAATAAGTTCAGTCAATATAATTTAAATAAAGGTGGTAGAGTTATTTTAGTTAAGCTATAACATGAAAATATGGTGACAATATTAAGTGGTAAAGTTACTAAAACCATTCAACAAAGCATTATGAATAAAAATATAACCTATGATACAGTTTTTTTATAGAGTTTAAGAATTAAGTCTTTATTTTTTACTAACTGATGTGATCAGGTTCAAATATAGGCAGTTCTAAAATTATAGTCTTGATTTCCTCAGAAACATATACACGAGTATTTTAAAAAAACAAAAAGAATCAAATTTATCTCTCCTTTATGAAACCTATGCTTGTATTTGCCACATAAAAAGTCACTTCTGGACTAGACTTGAGATAAGCACACACAGATTTCGTTTTTCGCTGAAATGAGATTTCTGGCTTTCTCAATACCTGTTAAAGAAAGCTTTGCTTGCACACATAACAAGTTGAAAACTGTGGCAAAATGGTCATTGCTTTCCTTTGAATGGCAGGACTCTTGACTTTCACATAAATTCTGAACTGACTGTATGGTAGATGTGTGTTTAGCTTTCTGAAAAATTACCCAACTGTCATCCATTTCTTACTCCCACCAGCAATGAATGCGAGTTCTTCTTACTCCACATCCTTGGGAGAGTTGCAATTGGCAAAGTTTTGGGTTTTAGCCCTTTTAATAAATGTATAGTGTGTCTCAATTTTAATTTTTATTTCCCTAATGGCTGTGATGTTCAGTGTCTTTTTATGGGCTTCTTTGCAATTTATATATCTCCTTTGGTAAAATGTCTGTGCCTGTCTTTTACTCATTTCTAATTGAAGTGTTTCCTTCCTGTTGAATTTGAGAATTTTAAATAATATATTCTGGATATAAGTCCATTGTTGGATATGTTAGCTACAAATATTTTCTCCCAGCCTGTGGCTTGGCTTTTCATTCTCTTAAAACAAGGATACAAAATACATACATATATATATATATATATATATATATTTTTTTTTTTTTTTTTTTTTTTTTTGGTGCTGGGGATCGAACTCAGGGCCTTGTGCTTGCAAGGCAAGCACTCTTACCACTTAGCTAAATCCCAGCCCCATATGTATATATTTTTAAAGATAAAATACAACATAAATTCAAGCCGATATTTCCAATGCAAATTAAGGATTATAGGGTTTTTATTTAACTTCTTTGATTTTATATTTACCTTTTACTTACATAGAAAATGTTGATTCACAAGATGTAAGCATACTTACTTGCTTTTTATCTTACCCTAAATATATATATCTGTATAATAGTTTTTTGATTAACAGCAATGACATTATTAGCAATTAGTTTTTAGAAATAGTTTAAGATTTCTCTGTAGTTCTTTCTATTTTGTTGTTATATGCCACTAGGAATGTACTATAACATTTCTGGATTTTAATTTCATTTAAATGATTGTTGGGAGTACATATAATTAACTCACCAACTTGATACTCAGTTTCATTGTACTTTTTGTTTTTGGGACAAGGTCTCACTTGTAGATCAAACTGGCCTTGAACTCACTATGTAGCCCAGGTTGGCCTCCCACTTTGGCCTCTCAAATGCAGGGATTACGGGTATGTGCCACCATATCCGGCTTATTTCATTGTACTTTTGATTCTTTTTTTTTTTTTTTTTGGTTCCCTTCTGAACTGGGGCTGAACCCAGGGCACTCTACCACTGAGCCTTTTTCGTTTTTTTAATTTTGAGAGAGTCTCACTAAGTTGTCCTGGCTGGCCTTGAATTTGGTAATCCTTCTGTCTCGGCCTCCCTAAGTGTAGGGATTATAGCAATGTGTTTACGTTTAATTCTTAATTAAAATTTTTTTGTTTTATTATAGTGTAAAACATTCGTATACTTTCAAGGTCAAATCTACAAAGTAAGATACTGTACTTTCAGAGAGAGGTTCTCCCTATAACAGCACCCTTATTTATTTAGCCACGATTTATCCTTCCTTAACCCTCCTCTATTTTTGGTTTTGAAATAACACATTCTTAAATATATTTACATGCTTTCCTCTATTAAATAAATGGTAGCGTACTCTGTACATTCACTTGCATCTTGTTTTTTTTCATTTTACCAGTAGAAGGTTACTTTGTAGTAGTATATACTGTACAACTACTTCCCATTCCCTTTCACAGCTGTGGGGCTACTCCGTTGTGTAGACTTACAGTTGTATATTCCACCCATCCCCTTTTGATGTATAGTTATATTATTTCCAGTCTTTTGCTATTACAAATTATGCTGCAATAAATCACAAAAGTTATGCTCCAAAACACATCATCAAAAAGTAAAGATGCAGCTAACCCATAGTGTGGAAGAAAATATATGCGAAGCATATATCTGACAGAGGTCTTAGATCAGGAATATATAGAAAATTCTCCAAACTTAACCATCCAGAGAAAATAATCCAATTAAAGATGGGCAAAGTGTCTGAATAGACATTTCTCCAAAGAAAATGTATAAATAGATTGCCATTTATAAATGTGTAAATAGCATTACAAGACGCTTAATATCTTTACTCATTAGAGACATGCAAATTTTACACCCATTACGATGGTAAAACAAAAGAGACAGAAAATAGCAGGTGTTGCCAAGGCTGTAGAGAAGTTAGATCCCCTCGTACATTGCTGCTGCGAATGTTAAGTGGCACTGCTGCTGTGGAATACAGTCTGGTAGTTCCTCAGATGGTTAAACAAGGAGTGATTGCTGTATACTGCAGCAGTCCTAGGAATCAACCCAAGAGGAAAGAAAACATATGTCCACACAAAAATGTGTACGTGAATGTTCATGACAGCATTGTTCATACTTTTTTTCCCCCTGTGCTGGGGTTGGAACCCAGAACCCTGTACATGCTAAGCGTGGGCTCTGTCACTGAACCAGGGTCTTTCATAGTAGGCAAAAATGGGAACAATGCAAATTCATTGATGAATGAATAAACAAAATGTGGTTTATACATACATTGGAATATTACTCCACCATAAAAAGAAATGAAGTACTGATACGTATTAGAACACGATTGAACCTGAAAGGTATTGTTCAAAGCAACATGCAAAAGACCACATATTCTATGATCCCATTTATTATGTGTCATGTGCAGAATAGGCAAATCTGCAGGGAGAGTAAATAGTGGTTGTGTAGGGCTGTGTGGAGGAAGGGAGGAAATGAAGACTACTAAAGAGTATGGCATTTCCTTTTGGGATGATGAAAGCATTCTAAAATTAGATTGTGGTGATTTCACAACTCTGTAGTTTTAGTCAACTCTGTAGAGTTGTACATTCTGGGTGGGCAAATTTTATGATTCATGTGTTGTATCTTAATAACGCTATCGATATGGTTTGGATAAGTGTTGCCCCAAAGGCTCATGTGATAAAAGTTTGGTCCTCAGCCCATGGTGCTGTCGGGAGATAGTGGAGCCTGTGGGCCAAAGAAAACTTTTTCTCTTATAAATTGATTCTTGCAGTATTTGTTATAGTAACAGGAGGCTGACTACCACAGCTATTAAATAGCTTTAAAGAAAGGAGTTAGAGGTAGGGGGTTGCTCGGCAGACAAAACAACTGTACCATAACACAAGATAGTTTTTTGGTGTTTTGTTTTTTTTTTTTTTTTTGGTGCTGGGGAAACAAACTCGGCCTTGTGCTTGTGAGGCAAGCACTCTAACCACTGAGCTAAATCCCCAGCCCCATTTTTTTCTTTTGAGACAGGGTCTTGCTATGTAGTTCAGGCTGGCATTGCTCTCACTATGTAGCACAGGCTGGCCTCGAACTTGCGGTGATCCTCCTGCCTCAGCCTCCTGAGTGCTGTGATTACAGGTGTGCACCACCATGTCCAGCAGGATAGTTTGGACTTAAAGGATTCTGTTATTTTCTTCCCTGTAACTATTGAAGAATCTTTGAAATTACATTATTTCAGGCCGGGCCATCTCTGGAAGTGGCCATTCATACTTTGAAAACAATACAATATTCTTTTGCTATCCTAAATATTAATTTGGAGTCCAGAAATTAAGAGTCACTTTGCCTGTACTTTGATTTACATAACAGATTAAATTTACACCAAACTTTGGTTGCTTTGAATTGCGTACTGAAGTTTATAGCGCTGTCTCCTACAATACATTTGGCTGTAAAGTAACTGAATACCTGATGAATAGTGATTGAAGCCAAGTTCATTCTCTCATGTTACAAGAACCCTGGAGTGTATAACAAACAGCTTCATGGTTAAGCAGTGGCTGATGAACACTGTTAAAGAACACAGGGTCTTTTTATCTCTATTTTGCCAGTCTTCAGAATATTGGCTTTTCTTTGTTAGACTTGTGACCTCATGGCTGCAAAATAGTTGCCTCGGTTCCAGTCATCACAGTTATTTGCAGTCATGTTACAATGGGCAGAAGGAGAGGGAGGGGAAATAGTTCTTATATGGGAAAACAAAATGTTTCCCAGTAAGCTCCCAATAGGTTCTCTCCTTCCATTTTATATATGAATATTGAGTTGCATGGCTATCCTTTGCTACAAGGGGTGCTGGGAGGTTATATTGAGCTTTCATCATCTGCTTTTAGAAGTAAGAAAGAGAAAGGGGGTCGATAGTGACTGTTAGGAGCCAACAGGCTTTGTCTGCCATACCAGCTATTGATTTAATAACCGTGGGTCTGGATAACTCTCCTCAGCCTCCCGTTCCTTTCTTAAATTTTTTTCTATGCGTTTTAAAATTATACAGGTAACACATGTGTATAGTATTATTATTCTTTGCATGATGGAAAACAAGCCTAATACTCCCCTTAAACCAGCGTGCACAGTGTCCTCTGAGTATACATTGGACTTTGCCCCGCCCCGCCCAGTCAGCACCCTTGGGTGGCCCCCTCTTCCCATCCCGACCCCGCCTTCCCTGCTCATTTCAGCGACAGGCATCTGGCTTCGTCTCTTTTCTGTTGCTGGAACGGAGTATCAGAGACTGGGTTATTTATTTACTTCTCATTAACTTTTTTTGATGAGTGTTTGTGGAGAGGCTGGGAGCACCACCCGGTTCCTGATCCGAGGGCTGGCCAAGGTCTTCCCCTTAGGAGGCCACTGGAGCAGTCAGGGGCCCCGCCCTCCTGACCGCTTCTGACCCTGATGACCTCCCAAAGGCCCCGCTCCCGGTGCCCGCCTAGGAGCTCGGCGAGGACGCACTCAGTCCGCGGCACCGTTTCTGCCGAGCCGAACGCCGGCTCGTCCGCACCCTTCGCTTCCCGCCTCGTTTCCTGTGCTGTGTGCTGCGCTCGGGGCCGTCCTCAGCTCGCTGGCTGGGCTGCGGCCCCCACTGCACACACACGGGAGGCCCCGGGCCACGGACAGGGGACTGGCCACTGGCCGGCTCGACGTGCGGCAGCTCTGGTTCCAAACTAGACCTCCACGAGCAAGCACAGCTGGGGAGAACCTTGTCTCGGATCAGCGTCTCGCTGCTGTCCCGCACTGCTGCTATGGAACAAAATGATTCTTATTTTAGCATCAGTGAATGTAAAGGAGAAAGAACTTGCTTTTGTGGCTTCAATAAGCCGCAAGGCTCTTAGGATGCTTGGATTATACAAAGCGGTCAGGGCAGCATGAAGATGTCGCGGTGCAGGTTGTGACTCAAAGCCTGTCTGTGTCCCGTTGTGCTATGCTGAGGAACATTTCTGTCTCCCTCGTTGGCACCGTTTCCAGCACATTCATCAGCCAGGACTCCTTAGGGGCCGGCCCAGGCCGTAGGATTCCAGATATGCTGACAGCATGAAGGCAAAGGTAGCCCAGTGGCCCTTTCCTGGGGAGCTGATTCTTAAGGGAAGGGGGGGTCTCTAAGCAAAGGGACGTGAGAGATGAGGATTGATACTCTATTGCCCCGGGCCCCAGGGTGCTCACAGTCACCTGGCACCTCCATTGGGACCAAGTGACCAGCCTGACCGGTTGAAGAACACATTCTTTGCTTTCCTGATGATATATTTGATATCCTAAAGGTGGGCATGGTTAAAATGGTTTGATTTTTAGGGGTCTGTCAGGCCAATCACATGGTTTAACTTTAATGTAACTTTGACTGTGTCCTTTGACAGTCACCTTTAAAGGAAGGTTTAAAATTATGGTTATCTATCCTTTTCTCTTTTCTTACCTATATTTATTTCTTCTATCCTACTTCAGGACTGCCCTTTCTACCCAGTGAAATAGGTTGCTGTATCAAATGGCAGCAGTGTTTGTTTTATCATTTACAGGACTATTGCCGTATCATTTCCCTTAAATTTAGTCTTTTATCATTCAGCTATGTTTGTTTTCATACCTAGTACTTTATTATTTTTAATTTTTTTGTTTATTGTTTTGTTTTTTTGCAGCAAGG